>JAQFXW010001547.1:0-14672 GCA_034693945.1 Dendrobaena attemsi | reverse complement strand
CTGTAGTCGGGACCGCCTCTGAATAGTAGTGGACTGTAATAGGCGGTATAGAAATACACACATACATACATACATATCTATAGGGACTTGTTTTAGCACAGCGAGGTGATGTGTTTCTCGTGTTGCGCAGTTTTCGGGAGAAAAAAAAGTGGCAATGGAGAATTGAAAGAAAGTGGTTCAGTGTAATTCTTTCCGTAGTACAGTCCTGGCTTACCTAACGTCCTATATATCTTTACTGATTTTAGTTTATACACGGCGCTGCTGCTGAACTGATGATGGCTCGTCATCTCCGTTTATCTTCTTTTATGTCTGAACAACTTCAATGATTCCTATCTTGGCTTGTATTTGATTGAAAAGTGTTCGTTATGGAGCTAAATTCTCAATTTGATTTTGAGCCGAAATATTCCACTTCTCCCCACATTTTCCTTATTCTATCACTTCTCCACGTTCTTGAGAAATTAAGAAATCAATGTCTTTTATTGCCCCGTATTTCACAAATCTAAGCCCTCAATAATATTATACATAATATTATATACTGGGACGTGGTAGTGTAGTGGTGAAGGTCACCATCGCCTTATACAAATGCAATACATGTATGCCAATGCACCATCATTCGATGACAAAGAGAAAGTCCAGCTCGTCTTGTCTCAGGTCCATCCTTCGGATCTACAAGTATTGCCTTTCCACTGTTGTCTCCTTTCGATCCGGAGCAGCAAATATTTCTTTTGTTCCTCTACAAAAGTATAGTCTACAGGTTTCTTAGAACTTCTTCTCAAACTTTCCTCTTTAAAACTAATCTTAAAATTACTGCTCTGTTTTCCCCTTTGGGAGTCAGAGGCGTCTATCATAGGCCTTCAGCTATAGTGTGGTGGTGCCAGAGGCGTAGCCAGGAGCTGATTGGGGGGGGGGGGTTCCACCCCACCCAAAATCCCTGATGACCTGTTTTTAATCATCGACCTCAATTTCGAAATTTTGTTCTGTTTACAGTACCAAAACTGATAATTTTTAGTCATTCACTTACATTTTCAGATTTTGGGGGATAAATTTAATTTGTCACCGCCTTTTTCTAGTTACTCAACTCTACCATTGCAGTTTCTCACAAAAATATTGATATTTTCGGAGGTTGACAGTTTAAATACATGCACAAAATTATAAATACATGGCACAAAAAATTTCGGTGTGGTGTGGTTTAAACCCGTAACCCCCCCCCTAAATGCGCCACTGCCTCTAATTAAAGGATCATTCATTCATACTCTGTGACTGTACATTGTAATCGTAACACTGCAGTCTGTCATGCGGGCTGACAATGAACGAAGATTATATTCATCAGTCGATAGATAGTAGCATGCTGTACGATAGATTTCATCCCACATAAAATCTGTTTGTCTAGATGTTTGTCTGTCTGTCTGTCTGTCTGTATCTTTTGCTTGTCTGTGTGTCGGTCTGAAAATAGCAACAGTAAGCATAAAAATAATCGTAAAATTGACCTAGTTTTGGCCTACAGTGCGTTTATATTATCTAGCATTAGTGTAGGCCAACGAAATAGTTAAATAGCAGAGCATTTGAATTCCGCGAAATATGGATCAACACACGTGCTGTATAATAGCATGGTAGTTACTTTATTTGCATATTTCTATACCACCTCTTCAAGTTTACTACTACTAAGAGGCGGTCTCGACTACAGCCCGGAGGTGTTTCGGGGTTAACACGCCTAAGCGCCTCGAGCAATTGTGAGTGAAGGACGCAGAAGCGCCTCGAGCAATTGTGAGGGAAGAACTTGTTAAAGGTCCCTACGCTGTGGCTCGGGTCTGAATCGAACCCGCGACTCTCCGGCAACGAGACTTCGACTATCCCACTAGACCACCGTGCACGCACCACAGAGTTACGGTGTGTACTTCATGGCTTGACAGCCCAAGTCATCAGACAACTTCAAAATTCAACGTTATAATATACGACATACCGCAATAAAAGTCATAATATTCACCGCGTTCGCAAGTAAATTAAAGCATGCAGCCATGACTACAGGATTAGACCTACGCTTCGTTACAAGACTCTCGCGTTTTGCAATATAATTAGTTTGATCACTAGTCTACTCTACCTCATCTGCTCACGTTGTAAATTAAAAGGACGATCCTACTTAGTCAATCAATATCTGGCTGTCTACAACCGCTAATCAATCAGACTTCGACTGTTGGGCCAGGACCAGATCTCCAACACACTATCATCATCATCATCTGCGGTATCGCACACGACGACGTCTCAATCGAAAACGGCGTCAGCAGAAGATGCACAGGCGGGTATATCAACAGCGGTATCAAGTGGCGAGCGATTGAGAGTAGCTTTCAACGAACGTGATTTCACGTTGTATCACCTCTCCCTCCTCCTCCTCCCGGCCCCACCTCCTCCACCTCTTCACCGACCGTGGCTTTCCGACTATCTCGGCTTATATGCAACGATTTGAGGTTTATTAATCGAAACGGTGAATTAGAGACATTAACATTTAAGTGGGCCACACCGAAGGGCTGCAGGGCCTGCGTTACTACTTGTTAGTCGCGTGTGTACCTTGGGTAAACGGGGAACGCTGTATAGCTGCTGCTTCAACAGGCCGGTTCCGGACTTATCTGGTCACTGCCAAAAATCTGTTATGATAGACGCCCCGTGACGGGGCGTGACCGGTCGGTTATAAGATAAATTGTAGGTGAACCGAGACAGGGTCCTTAGTTGAGGTGGATCGACTCGGAGAAGGTGCTCACGTAGCGAAGTTCGAAGGAGCGACTCGCTCGAGATAGAATTTCCGGTTTTTGGGATACCTGCCGGGAAGCTTTGGATTTCTAAAGAACAGACGGAGGTGTTGTGAATCATTTGCTACGCGTGTGTACGTTTATCTTGGGAACTTAAACGATTGTAATCTTGGGATTTATGTAGCACCACACTGATCCAGGCAGGAGTAGTGGAAATAAGCTTATTCATAGGTGTTTAGATAAAATAAAATCGATAGACAGGTATAGGGTCAAAATTCAAAGTTGTCAACGGCTTGCTACTCGTATAGGTCCATTTTGTTGGACTGGGTCTAGCGATTAGTAGGGCTTCAGGATAACAGGCAAGAGAGAGATAAGCTATGACAGGTTACTATTGGGTCGACTATCGGACTACGGTTGTAAAGTGTCTAGGCTGTGATAGGAAATCGAAATCGTTTGGATCGAGAAGTTGCGCTATATTCACAATGGTGATCATGGGCCTATAAGATATCCAAAAGCACCTCTGTCCTTCTTAAGCGGCGCTTTGTAGACTACGCTATTTGGAGAAGAATATAAGACTATAAGACTTATTTATGATGTAGTTTGATGAAATGATTTTGTGGTAACTGTACGATACGATATTATATGGTATAAAAATGCAATAGGACAGAAGAGTACGGAAGAGGACAGAACGTAACAGGACAGAACAGGATACGACCAAACAGAACAGGACAAAGCAGAACAGAGGATTGTATTGACGTGAACTTCGCATTGAATCGAACGATCTTCATTCCAACGTTGTTATCCGGATCATATCAATTCAGTCAATCAAACAATCAATTAGAAACCTTTGGACTTTGAGACCCTCGGCGCTAAAGAAGTTCATAGATTAGATATTCTTATCGTACGATGTAGGATCGGATCATTATATAACTGTCAGTGGCTCATGCAGAGTATTAAAACGTCCGTTCCAAAGTTGACGGGCTGCGCACACTCAGTAAGGCTTCCCTTAACTTGACGTGTCTCTTATGCCCTTGGGATGAGGGCCTTGAATGACCTTGAGAAATAATCCACCAGTTAAGGTAATTAGTTTTAAAAATCAGATCCAGTTAAATCGGAACTGACCTCACAATAACAATTATATTCGCAGGGACCTCGTGGAGAACGCGATCGACTTCGAGCACCTTCAACGCTGAGAAGGATCTGGATTCGGACGAAGGACCGGAAGCCTAGAAGAACCAACTGACCTCTTCAGGGAAAAGATGGACGACAAGGACGAGACGAAGCTGACGCAGGCAGACAGCGAGGAGGAGGAGGAGACGGAGAACTTAGGTAGGCAAGGCAGCGGAAGGCTCTAGGATGATGATGATGATGATGATGATGATGATGTTGTTGATGATTATTACATCTTATTGCATAATTGTATTGCATTGTAGTAGGACTTTTATATAGCGCATCTTACAGAGCAAGTCAACTATACCACATAAGCCTTGGAGCAAATGCTTCATCCCGGAAAAAGGGGGAAGGTTTTTTTTAAATTGGGGAGATGTAAACTTTTAACCGCTTATTATTTGCAGCTGTGCTATTCTGCAGTGTCATTATTATGTGAGTGCCATTTACTTGATTCATTCTTTGATTCCTACTTGAATTATTATCTGGTTCATCTCGTGGGGCGTGGTAATGTAGTGGTGAAGGTTGCCGCCTTGCGACCGAAGGGTTGCAGGTTCGAATCCCACCCGCCGTCTAAAGACCTTTAGCAAGTCCTTCACTCACAATTGCTGAAGCGCTTCGGCATGTAAAAACTCCGACACACCTTCGGGCTGTATAGTCGGGACCGCCTCTGAGTAGGATGTGTAAGAGGCGGTATAGAAATACACAAATACAATACAATACCTCTAGTAAGCTTGAAGCATTCTCCTCTAACTGATAGTATATTGCGTTTATAAGCATTTCTACTGCTTTTTTAGTACTGGCGTATATATCATCACGAAGATATTAGCTAACATGGGGGGGGGTACAACAAATCTGCTTTTTGTGTGGCTGCATTTTACCCACAATCTTTTAACATTTCTTCTACGATTGTCTACAATTCAACGCCTCCGGAGATCGCTATGCATATCGCTTAGTGGAGTGGGTACAAACATATTTTGACCCGAGGTCATGTGTAGGCCTATAAGTCCACCACATTCCTTTTTTCCTGGTACTAGCAAAGACATATAAAGGACATTCAGATCCGGATATTTAACTTACGCCATGCAGTTCTAGGCTACTATTCAGTATACAATGTATACAAGGTTATACATATGTTTTTCCGCAGTCGTTAAAACTAGCCATATGGGTTTAAAGTAGCTATGACCAAATCTTGTCTTGACTTGTGACAACATCTTTGGGTTACTTTGTTTGACTACGTTAGAAAATAAAATTGTAAATATTATTATTATTTTATTATTATGAATTCATTACGCTCGATGATGATAATGACGATGACGATGATGATGGCCACGGCAATAGTCATTTACACAAGAGATTCGTATTCTTTTATGAAATAGGCTAAAATTATAGGCCTACGTTTAATCGTGTAGCCTACACCGATTAAAAGTAGGCCGTGTGTCTGTGTGTCTGTGTGCGTTTGTGTGTTCCTGTAACTTGCGAGTGGGGTGAACGTTATAACACAGGAAACGTGTTTTTTAAGAACACAAGCGCTTCATATCCCCGCATAAAACTCAGCTGTTCAATTGACATATGATTCACCGCTTCATTCGCCTAATTAAATCATCTCGCCTAATTAAATGCCTAGCAGCCATTTAACTTTATACCCGAAAAGAATTAATCAAGCGAAGAGATTAAATCGCCTCTAAACTGCGCACCGCTAACTCCGACCATTCGACTACTCCTTTCGATAAATCACCGATAAAAAGTATTCGATATCGTATACCGGTGATATCGGATGTAACCGGCTGACGGTCAATGTGTCAACGCTTCCGAGTGAGATTATATTATATCGGCCAGTTGATATACACCGATAGAAAAACGTAAGATGAACTCTGACCCTTTGCGAACAATGCAACAGTCGCAAAGTTTTAAACTTGATCCCGATATGAGGCTAATATTGAGTAAGAAGTCTGCGTGTATTTCCTGGTGACCTGATTATCCTCAGCCCCAAATTCTGAACTTCCGATTTAATTAAGAAATGATAAAATGGACGAGATAAGAGGCGTAAGATCGCGGTAGGCTACATGTACTAAGAAGTGAGAAATCACAAAGCGAGTTGAGAAGAATGAGATAGGTCCCTACGAAGTGTAGACGTCATAAAAACGACTTGTAGCGGACACTCTTCATATTTGCATCTCAGGTCAAAGTTTAAATAATGAATCAACTGATTTCTAAACTTTGACATTCTTATCACCTTCGCTTACATAACTTAGTTAAATTGAATTTCTTGTTATCTTTCACACTTTTCTTGACATATTTCATTTGCTTAGTCTACATTTGATCATTGTATTGTATTCAAGTATATGCTATTTATATAGCGCCTCTCGTAGTATGAACTGTTCAAAGGCGCTCCAGACTACAACGCCGACGCTGAGTTGACTACATGTACCACAATACCACCACGCCCATATCTATACCTCATTTGTTGGTTTAATCCCTGTCTGTCTCGCTGTATTTTTCTCTCTCTTTGAGCTGGACCATTGGACCTTTCATTGCCAGATAAAAATAAATTCAATCTGGGTGACTAACACATATGATGATGACGAGGCAGAATTCGAGGATGACATCCAATCGCTCTCCTTGCTATTTTAATATTAGAAAAGAATTTGTAAGTGGTGGATTTGAATACTGCCCCTAGAGGTTGCTAGATATCTATCTGCATAATATCTGTATGCACCGCATTTTGAGAGCTGTGTTAAGTTCGCTGTGTCGTCTGTCAGTGCATTCACTGCTACCACCACCACTTCAATCATTACACTACGTTCATCTTTCGATTACTTTGTCAGATAATTGTCGGCGGTGCTATATAAATTTGTGAATATAATTGCGGTTGCATTGATAATCATCATCATTTGGCTTCTTCATGTTGACGCTTTTGTGTATTTACGGTGACGCTATAGAATCTTCATTTGTTGATTACATAGAAATTCTATAAAGCAGAGATTAGGCATAGGCTATATTTAGAGTGCTTCAATCGTAGAAAGCCTTGATTGTACACAGATTATAGCCCTTTAGAGATATTTCTACAATGCGTTGTGGTCACTAGAAACTACTGGTCCACATTCCTATTATTGATGAGTAGTCTATTTTTAATTCGTCGTTGTCGTAAAGTGAACGCTCACTTGACCTTAAGAAAATTAATTGATTCAACTCACAGATAAAGTCTCTCACTCGTGAAATGCGCAATATGTGCATGTGACTGACCTTCAGGCTGCACAAGGTCGTCTAGAGGTCGTAACAATAAGCCTACTTCTAAAGAGCAGTAAGTCTATAAGCTTACAGCGAGCTTCAGCATAATCCTACGCGAGATGCGACAGGATAAGGTAGCGTGAGGTAATGTAGGGTAAAGTAATAGTAAGGGATGCAAGGGAATGCTGGGAGAGAAGGTAGGGTAAAGAAAGATGTCGTTGTCACCTTCAATTGACCTTCAATGAGAGCAAGAGTCACGTGCCACTGACGACTAAAAGTAGTCACCGTCACCTTAATTTGACCTTGAGTTGAAATGTCAACGAGAGCAAGAGTCACGTGCCGCTGACAAGCAGAGGTTGCGTCACCTTAAAATGACCTTCATTATTGAAAGGTTAAAAAAGCAAGAGTCACGTGCCGCTTACGACTTATTATCTATTCTCAGTCTGTTGACGCGTGTTGCGCACACATGAATTATTCAGAATATGGGGCTACAAGTGAATTATTCTGAGTCCACTTAGTAGTGATGTAGCGATTGAAGAGTTGCGGGTTATACTCCACCTAAGGCCACTGCAAAAATACCTCCAGAAAGTCTTTCATTCACAATTTCTTTGGGGAAAGGACTTAGTATAATGGATAAGACACAGATATAGGCCTGCATATCTATACATATAAGGAACAAAAAGAAAAATCTGTAACGTTGTATAGTTGTATGTATGTAGGCCTATATTCTAAAAATCTTTTGATCCACTGGACCGATTGCTTCCAAAATTGCACGAATACTTCTTACACGATTGCTTCTAAAATTGACACGAATACTTCTTACCCGCCTAGAAAAAACATATTGGCGTATTAGGCCTATTTGTTATTGGAGTAGGCTTATATAGCAAGCGAATTGTTTTGTTTACTGTTTTAGTAAATACGCGCTTCGCCTAATGAAACACTAAACAATGTAAATCTGTAGCCTACCGATAAACAATAGGCGTACCTTCAGCGATTATTCCCGGGCAACGCCGGTTGGGTTCAGCTAGTATATATATGAAGAATGTAAGTTCAAAGATATGGTCTCCTAGTTCGCCAGAATGATGGCATAGTAAATTAAGCGCTTCTGGGTGTTAACTCTGACTCAACATCAGCGCTGTAGTCGGGAGCGCTTCTGAGTAGTAGTAGACTTGAGGAGGCGCTATGAAAATTTCCGAACAAATAAATAAAATAAATTTGAAATAAAAGCAAGCCCTGACTTTCGGAACGTTGAATAACAACCAGCCTCGCTCGTCTCTTACCACTGTATCGGTTAAGTCCTGTTACTGAAAGGATTTCTTGCACAATTGCAGTTATACAGACGTTCGAGTTTTTCTTAAATGACCATCTGAGATCTAAGTCCACTGTCAAGCTACGGGGGAGTGATTTAACATGAAGATAACAAAACACAGATCGTGGATTTGGTACAATAACAGATTAGGCTATGAAGACTCTCACTCAAATTCCGATGAAGATGAAGAAGAATCGAGGGATATGTAGGGCCTACTAGTTACTATAGTACCATGGTCTAGATTCTCTGTCGATTATATCGCTGCAACTAAATTCTGAATATCTCAAACAGACGTAATGACAGCCATCGTAACCGTCAGGTAGGTACCCAGAAAGACAGACAGACAGACAGATAGACAGACAGACAGATAGACAGATAGACAGACAGATAGACAGACAGACAGACAGATAGACAGACAGACAGGTGGAGTGACATAGAGGAATGCAGATAACCACGCATTTGTAGCATAGGTCGAAGTTCAGCGGATGGCTAACTACTAACGAAGATGATTGGCGTAGGGGGATGGCTAGACCATGGACGTCTTTTATACCCGGGGTCCATGGCTATACGATTCAAAATCTCAATGGAGCAGAGATATGAATCTCGACTAATGGAAATCATTTGTGCCCTATCTCTATAGCCAACTTCGCTGCAATAGCCTAATGTATACATATTGTGTGAACACTGTCAGTGGAGAGGACTGAAGGAGAGGGGGTCACACTGGGGTCAGACTGGCTACCCCCGCCTTCACAGTTATTGGCCTACATTAAATGCCGAGACTGTCCAATATACTTTGTCCAAAATATTTACTGTAATGATGACCTCTGGTGGACACTAGCACTAAGAACAATTGTAAGAAAAGAATTCTGTGTATTGTTTTCTGAACCATAATGGTAATGATACTTAGTCTGATGATATGGAGATATATGATATATGATATATGATATATGATGATAATGTGTGTCATAATCATATGATATATGATGATAATGATTATGATTGCGATGACGATGAAGATGACCTTGTGGTCGTGATGATGACAACGACGACGATGACGACGACGAGGGTAGTGGTAGTGATGGTAGTTATGATGATTACGATGACGATGATGATGGCGCAATGGTGCTGGTGGTGATGATGATGGTGATGATGCTACCTAGAGATGAGTGAGGTAATTTGACATTGTCTGTGAATTGTGGATGATCAACTTGTTCAAGTTGGCCTGAGGTAGATTTTTTAGTATAGACCTAATCACTTTATCATCATAAATATTATACATATGGTGTATATTAAACAACAAAATGCTGTATGCGTGTATTTTATATTATAATTATCTATATTTATATATTATATATATAATTATACATATTATATATGGTTTATAATATAAACCGTATCGTATCGGCATAACAATATTATATTATTATGCATATGAGATATGGTAGGCATAGCAAGTGCAAGTGATGAGTGGTCGGTTTTTGAGGAGCCATAATTTAAATCTGAAAGCATCTGATATGAGACGCTTCTGCTTTTAACTTTCAATCACATCCTTCACTTTGGGCTGAAAAGAATTACAAGTGTACAAACATATCACATGATCTGCCTGTGTCCTCCTGCTTATATGTTTGCCCAGCTAGCTATCTGCCTTTCTGTCTGTCTATCTGCCTGTCTGATTCTCTCTCTCCCTGTTTCTCTCTGTCTATCTGCCTGTCTGGTTATCTATCTCCCTATTTCTCTGTCCTAATTCCTACCGATTTGACTGCCTGCTAGTCTGTCTGCACGTCTACCTGCCTATTTGTCTGCCTATCTCTCTATTTGTCTTTCTGTCTGGCTACATATCTATCTGCTTATGTGTCTGCCTACCTGTCTGCCAAACTGTTGTCTGTCTGTATGCCTATCTGGCTACCTGTCTTCCTGCCTGTCTACCTGCCTTGCCTGTCTGCCTACTTGTCTGTCTGTCTGCCTAACTAAATCTAGGTAACTTGTTTTTCGAAGTCACAAAGATAATCATCAGCTTCTATTATCGCAATCGTAGCCTCGGCATATTGCGATTGGTCATTCGACGGCTAAACGTCGGGCAATGACTTATTAACGAGCGTTTCATCGACTCAAAGAAGTAGTTCAGGGATGACAGAAGGAGGTCGAAGAGTCCAGTTGTCCGAAGAGCAGAGGTGGGAAAAGAGAGAGACTGGAAAGAAGAGCTTCGCCTGGAAATGGAGAGACGGAAAGGCGGTACGGACGATCTGAGAATTTGTGCAACGCAAGACTTCGATCGTTTGAAACGAGCTTCTGACTGATTCAGTTGCAGACTCCACACTTGAACTTCATTCTAACAATAACAAAAGAAACGTCTGAAAAGTTCAGTTTGGTTGATTTGCTGCTAAGAACAGAGCAGCTTTACAAAAAGCAGATGAGATCCAATAATAATATAGATTACGATCTCAATTAGCAAAGTAAGCCTATAGTAAATAATCTCTCATGGTTTTAATCAACAGATCATGACATTTGTTTACCTACAGCATAGACGTATAGGTGCGCGGATAACTTGAGATAAGCGCATAATTATTAGTTTATAGCCTAGTCATCGTCTCAATGGCAAGATATACCAGTTGGGACAGAAAGCACTGAGCCATCGTATCATAGTTATTGAATCGGGTCATTGCATCTGTTACGAACACGATACACGACAGTCACGAGTGATGCATGATATCCCACCAATAGCTTATAAGTTACATTTATTCCCACGCTTCTAAGCATCAACAACCTGTTTACGTACCTTGAATAAACCGGTCAATTATTGCATGGATATCCGCTGGACAATTCGTATGAATTAATTATTTATCGATTATTTCAGTAGTCTTTGTAATAAAAAATCCCGAGCCCAGTTCTCTCTGGGATGCATCGTCGTATAATACGTAAGCATGCTTATTTATGTAGGCTACTAAACCGATGTACTTTGCATTTATTTAGTATCCGAACATAGGCCTATTATAGGCCGACCGCTCAGCTGTACGACCTTATTTAGTCACTTTCGAGTATACGCCGTGTTTCTAAAAAAATAACGAGGACATTATTATCTCAAGCATTTTGAGGGCTATGTTATGAGAGATCTGTATTGAACTGCGTGCAACACAATTGAGTAATGCACACTCGGCTGCTTTGATTTAAATAAATGGGTTTAAGTAGGACTACTTCTTACAAGAGTACTCCTAAGTAGGACTTCTTCTTACAAGAGTGCTAATACTCGGACTATGCATCGGCCAGTGGGCCTACAAAATATGCCACCCTCAATGTTTACAGTAAATGGTGCAAAAGCGTGAGGCAATTAAGTCCTGCAGATGGCCACGTGGACCCGCTGAGATATTGGGTCGTATCTTGAATAGGGTAACGTCTGGCAGACGTGAACTGTACTCTGTATCATTGTAGAATGCGCGATTGAAACAAACACTAGGCCTATATGAACTATATCGTTGCTTTAGTTAAAATCTTTAAAAACAAAGATCAGACGGTCCTCAAGTTTGTTCTTAAATAGAACAAGGGTTAATTTGTATCTTCGTATAAAATCAGTCGAAATTATTGTTAGGTGTCTATTTTAAGCTGATATGACAGAACATCTATGGAGAAATTTCATTCCAACAATAGTGCACCATCAATACCCCATAATTTACCCCAAGTTCCAATGTGATGATTAAGTACAGTGGTTCCCTGGTGAAAACAGGCCTAGCTAAATGTTATGTACAGTAGTTCTCTGACGAAAGCAGGTCTAGCGAATAAATGTAGGCTACAAAGTAACGACCTGTGATTATAGCAAAATACGCGAATAAACCAATTTCCAGCTGATTTATATCTGCTAGTCAATGTTTCAAATAATAAAGTGGGACTATGTAGATCACGCCTGCATATGCCTATTATGTCTGCTAAGCCTTCTAAGGAATAGGGTTATCGGAAAGATTTTATTTGACCAGAGCGTAATATGGGGTGATTCCGTAAAATAATTTAGACCGTTTGGGGCATTCTAGGCCAAAATAGTTCTGGCCCGTGAGTAAACAAACAAGGGCATGCATATAAAAGTTAGTTCGTTACAACCTATAGAAACTGCAGGTTACGCTCTACACTGCGTAACGTAAAATCTACAAGCACTGTTGTTTACAAGTGGACAGTGTTGTTAAAAGACGCGGTTGTTGAAAGACTAAGTCTTAGTGTTAGACATTTTCTGTTGACAGTAGGACTCTACCATGGCGGCTAGTATGCACGTCCTCTTACTGTACACTTCGACGACCATTGATCGAAACTATTTCCAGCCTTCTACTGTGACTATCTTGACCTTCACCTTAAACATCCTTAATTGACCTTCGCCGTTAACTTCTCCAGCCTTCACCTTACAGAACTCATCTCTTCAGTCTCCATCTCAAACAGCTCGGTCCATCATCTTAAACAACGCAAACATTCATCTCCACCCTCCAGCTCATATCTACTCCAATATTCTCAGCGTTGACCTTCAACTTAAAGACCTCTAACGTTGGAACGACCTTGAAACAACGCTGACCTTCACCTCACCATCTCTAATAATCGCTACCATCGGCTGTTGACTAGCACCACAGCTCCGACGTTAACCTTAACGCATTCCTGACCTTCACCTTACTACGTCACCATCGACCTTCAACTCATGTGTCCACGTGACCAGTCCTAACACCAGTGTTGATGATGCTTCGCAATCCGATACCCTATACGTCGATAGCTCCTCCATCAGTGGCGCGTCTGTCGTAGATGTCGCGACCTCCGCCAATTTTGCCGTTATAAAATACTCCCTGCGTGCCTTACCTGCTGTGTAATACGAGCATCGTCGACAGCCGTGTACACATGCGAACAGAGAGGAAGCCGCTCTACCGGCCGCAACAGCATCCAGCAACGACCAATTGCGGTCAATTACTGCACGAGATAACTGAGGCCATCGTCGGTGGTAGATCATCTTTGGCATAATTGAAGCTACAGTCTCTCTCGGCGTGTGCTGGAGATCGCTTCTTCTTTGAGCGGTGTTGCTTCGAAAGCTAAGCTGAATAATCATCCATTAGAACGATTCGTTGCACTTGGCTGCCTCCGAAGATTCGAGCCGCTCTTTTCAAATGACGCTGACAAACGGCACAGCAGGTGAGTAACGATGCAACTTGTAAAGCAAAGGAGGAATGGAGGCATTGGAGGGCCATGGTATAAACGAGAGCACTGCGTAGAGCATACTGGATTGACGCTTTCTAAATTCAAACTGATCTAATAGCCTAGGTCTATAACTGCAAGCACTGGCGCCGAGTTTTCGAGGCCCGTGAGGGCCGGGCCCACACAGAAATTTGCCCTGCAAGGCCCGCCTATGCTTGGGCCCTCACAGAAATTGGCCCTGCAAGGCCCGCCTATGCTTGGGCCCTCAAAGAAATTGGCCCTGCAAGGCCTGCCTATGCTTGGGCCCTCACAGAAATTGGCCCTGCAAGGCCCGCCTATGCTTGGGCCCACACAGAAATTGGCCCTGCAAGGCCCGCCTATGCTTGGGCCCTCACAGAAATTGGCCCTGCGAGGCCCGCCTATGCTTGGGCCCTCAAAGAAATTGGCCCTGCGAGGTCCGCCTATGCTTGGGCCCTCACAGAAATTGGCCCTGCGAGGTCCGCCTATGCTTGGGCCCTCAAAGAAATTGGCCCTGCGAGGTCCGCCTATGCTTGGGCGGTTGCAGAAATGTATGTATGTATGTGTGTATTCTATACCGCCTCTTACGGTCCACTACTATTCATCCCAAGCATATCTGTGTCCCGACCTACACTTGGGAGTAGGCCGGGACAAGTTGCAACTGCGAAGAGAATGGAATAATTGTTTGTAGTGTGTGTGTTATGATTTTTATTTCTGTCAGCTCTAGCGAATGTAAACAGCACGCTGGTTCCAGCTGCAGCATATGATGAGAACTACTTCCAGGAACACCATACACGACCAGGTAACAATTCGATAATACAATACACTATTGTTGGACGTGGTAGTGTAGTGGTGAAGGTCGTCGCCTTGCAACCGAATGGTTGTGGGTTCGATTCCCACCGCCCGCGTAGGGACCTTTAGCAAGTCCTTCACTCACAATTGTTCAAGCGCTTCGGCGTGTAAAACTCCGACACACCCACGAGCAATTGTGAGTGAAGAACTTGCTCAAGGTCCTTACGAGGCGGGTGGGATTCGAACCTGCTACCTTTCGGTTG
>JAQFXW010001546.1:0-14677 GCA_034693945.1 Dendrobaena attemsi | reverse complement strand
CTGTAGACTTAGCAAAGCACCCTAGAAGTAGCTCGCTACCAACGGTGCTATACAAATCGTCGTATTTACATTACATTACGTTTGTGTTACATCTCTGCTGCCCTAGTATTTTTATAGTAAGGGACGCAGAATAATTCAAACAGCTTTCTCAGTAGGCCTGCCATCAGCCTAGGACTGCATAATGGTTGTCAGGACATAAAGAACAATGAGGCAGAAATCATTGGAAACTGATAGGAACTTCTCAGTTATTGTTGTGGACATTAATAGAATCTCTTATAGTCTGCCTCTCAGATAACTGGTATGCTTAAATGATTAAATATAAAATGCATCCAACCTTTCTGACAGTCTGAATGAACTATATATATATATATATCGGTTAAGATCAACCCATAAAAAATCCGGTTCAGATTACGAAAAAAAACAAAGCTCAGACAAGGGCTTGAGTCTAACATTGCCACGGTGAAGTCTACACACACTCAGGTCCACATTCTATTCCAAAGCTCAAGTAGGATCAACTCACACAGTCTACATTCCAAAACATATATATGCCTTGTATATCGATGCACCACCCGATCGCCTGGCCAGCGACAAAAGTAAAGAACAATGTTACAAAGTACAGCAGCATATACAATTATACATACATGTACTAGCCAAAAATGACCAGCCAACTTCCCTAATCTAAAAGAATCAGCAGAGAATGCCGGCCCCAGTAAATGACCTACCCGGGTGTGAATCCACATACCAACTTCACAATTCCCAGTATCTGTACTGGTTGGTAATTCTCAACTAGTAACTCTTATTTACAAGGCGTCAATTTGCCGTCAACCAATGGCTTATCAAAGTCAGGCTGTAATTTGGTCAATACCAGAATAAAAGTCCAATAACAAGGCAGCCTCTGGTGATGATTTGTGCACTCAATTAAAATCAGGACAGGTTTTAAATCTTCCTTCTAGCCATTATTTACGAAAGCATACAAGCCATTAAAAGAATGAAGTCTTCAGTACAATTCTATTCACAGCTTTATAGAAATTCCCACATTAAATACAAATAATAAAGTATGCAAGCCAGTAAAATATATTTGCAACTTTACAGTCTTCCACAATAACCAACAAGCATGTCAAATTTACGCTTAATTTAAACTTTTATGGCAACTTCGACAATCCCACGACAACACCATGCCCACAAGGCAAGAAACATTGTGACAGTTTGCCTTTCGTGTTACATTACAATCAAGTCTACGAAAAGGTAAAAATGTTATGCTTTAGATATAAAATGCATCTATCAAATGCTGCCATGTATGCCCAGAAACGTTGTAAATGAATTCTAGGAATGTTTCTACTTTGTATTCAGCATTTCGATAACTCTATCACCCATATAACATTTCGAATCCACAACATGAATATAACCATCCTTATTGCACATTATTATAGCTATTACACTGCAACTAGCAAATCCTAGCAAAACAACGCTGCCAGCTGCGTGGTAAAGTTAGACTGTTCAATATGCAGCATTGAGTCAGAAGAGATCTGAATCTTCTTATAGAAATCTTCCACACCCTTGCACGATCTCAGCAACAATGTAGTAGTCTCCACAAATTTCTTTAAAATTTATTTGACATGAATAGTGAATAAATAGAGCTGAAATGTTGCAACTGATACTGCAAGCAAAACCATAACGGCTACATGGATTTATTAGAATTGCCTCCATTGACATGTTAAAAAAGACTAACATTGTTGCCTAATCAAAAAGAACACACAGACACTGGATATCCAGCCACGACAGAGTCACAGGTAAGACAGGCAGACGTCTTATGAACTGAAGAACATCTGAGAAAACCAATGACCTGAAAATAGACCACAGTCACAAAACAGTCAACAGACAAATACGCCTCTGACCAAATTATCTTTGGAAACAGATGACAAATTACAGTCTTTAATCTACAAGAAAGTTAGACAGGCCAAAATAAATCACTTATCTACAAGCCTCAATGGAAAGGCCTCAGAAGTTTAAAGCAAAAGTCATAGAATCTTCAAGCACCATTTCTAACCTCTGAACTTGCATTGGTTCTAACTACAAAACCCACCCTCATAAAGAAGAGGGGTAAGGTTGTTTTCTATTCCCTGCTTAGGCGATAACTGACCAGGTATAACTTCACGGCCCCACCAGCATAACATCAGCAGAGCTAAGCCGACACACAGCAAGTACATAAGATGACATAATCCAAGCATTAATGGAGCACCTTAACGAGCCTCTGGCAAGTCCATTAAATAAATCAAGAATACTAGGATCACAGTAAAGCTTCAATAATGGTGCTATCAGAAACCACAAGGCTGGCTTTACACCACAACATGGCTGTTCATGAAATTGCAAATTATAACATAGGACGAGCCAAATCAGCCAATAAACAGCTCCTAATAAAGCATTGTTATTAAGCAATAAGCATACAACAAAACTGTATCAGTTGTCTACTTAAATAGAATTCACTGACAAAAGGCACTAGCTTACTTTTGTCACTTACTTTAGACAACTAAATACATGTCATGCAATCCAGAAGACATTAACCTTAGTTTGCCTATAAGACAATAACGCAAGAACACATATTTCATTCTCAAGAAGACGGTCATAAATAACATCTTAATCAGCCACTTAATTCAATAGATAAGGCACTGAAACACTGAATTGGTCTTCTGTAATTACTGCAGTGAAATCACTACCACACCAGCAACAATGCAACATCTTATGTAGGACACCTGAAGACAGTGAGACAATGTTTCTGCATCAATTTCAAATGTGCAACTTGTGCTTCATAGTATAGGAAATACAAAGCCCATAATAGGGGCGTGTGTGGAGCAGTGGGATAGTCGTCGCCTTGCGTCTGAAAGGTCGTGGGTTCGATTCTCACTTGAGCCACCATGTTTGGACCCTGAGCAAGTCCTTCCCTCACAATTGCTCTTGGCGCTTCGGCGTGTAAACTCCGACACACCTCTGGGCTGCAGTCGGGACCGCCTCCGAGTAGTGGGAGACTTGAACGGCGGTACAGAAATATATGGAAAAAAATGAATAAGAAATGCAGCTCGTATGTACTACACTCTATCCGATATGGTACAACATATTATAAGTCCATGTGGGAATGAGGTTGTACTGACCTCCCATCTACATATTACAATGCTGCTGTGGTTGTTATTCAGAAGAAGTCAACTCAAGACCCCAGCTCACTCGACAATAAAATTTTGTAAGATAACACTACCCACTAAGTACTGAATTTAGGATTCTCTACTACAGCGTTTCTCAAACTATTTCTCCGTGGACCACCAGTGGCTCAAAGCCATTGTCTGGTGGTCTGCGCAATTACGTCATTGTAATTTGCATCATAGAAACAGATAGGGTATATGTTTTGCAAATTTCTTTTAAAATTTTCTTAATGTCAACAGATAGATCCTATGGAGGCACAAACCTAGGTCTACTTAATACTGAACATTATCAGATTTACTATGTCATAGTTATATAGCAAATTTGAACTTTATAGGGTTGCACAGTCACAATTATACACCAATGGCAGGCAAAAAAATTTAAGTGGTCATCGGTGAAGAAGAAGAGAAGTCCCGTAAGCTCACCATGGGTATGAAGTGTTATCCTCGGCATATGAGGGCGGGTGGCCAGTCTTAGTATTCCCACTGACAGTGTGCAAGCAGTGTACTCATCATAGCTGAGTTGGCTAGGGGGTGCCAGTTGGAGCAGAAATCTTGAACCAAATTTCTGCCCTGGTTGGGATTTAAACCCCGGACCTCTCAGTTGACAGTCCAGCGTGCTAAACACTGAGCTATCAAGAACCCCCATGGTCGTCAATGACCTAGACACATAACCATAACCACATTTTTATGTTGTTGTAAACCAGTGCCCTAACACTCTTCCAGTTTCCACAGCATTTAGACAGTCTATTGCATTTAGCCCACTAACACTGCGACACCATGCAGATTTGCAAAAGTATTAACTCCTGGGGAATGAAGTACCTCAGGGCAAACAAATTAATTTAAAATAGCACACAGGTCAAAGCAAGCAAGACATTCAGTTGGGTAAAACTATTCGGTCAAAAATTAATCACTCAATGAAACCAAAATATGAGGAGTCTCCTTCTTCTACAAGAAAGATTTTTACGTTATATAATAAAATTGAAATCGTTGTTGAATGTGCTTCAGATTATGAGATCTTTGCTCAGAATCTGTTCAAAATTACCTGATATAACTGAAAATTCATGACAAACAGCAGAGCATTAAAATGAAAATACCTAAATAGACGCAACTGTTGGAATGAAAAAAATATGAAATCGTTGTAACATCAAAAGCTGCCTGCATCCCTGAATGAGAGCTTGTGTCTTTGGCTGTTATCAGCAAAACAAATCCATCTTAATGTTACTTTTATACATAGTCCTTTCAAATTATTTACATGTGTAAATTTGGTGTTGCAAAAAGTACAAAACTGCTCACATCTTAAGGGAGAGTAAAAGCTGCTTCTAACAACAAGCACAACTCTAATTTATATCGCCATTCCTCCAAAGTTCAGAAAAGCATTGAGCCAATGTGCTTTAAGGACTAGCATAAGATCGCTACATGATAACAACCCTGAAGATTAAACCCATGGCCTCAATGTTGCTCCGGCCTAACAGTAGTAATGCCACATTCTTATAACTGTAAGTAGAGTATGTAACAAAATGTTTGAATACAAAGGTATGCAATTATATTAATGCTTGTTATGCTACATTATGCAACCAAATATTTTGAAAGAGCCCCTAACAGATCTCTCAAAAGTGGTTCTCACCAGTTTAATGAAACTAAGCTAAGGTGTACAGCAAAGCAGCGCACACTCAGTAGATGAGGTCGTAATTGGCAGGGTCTTACACAAAAATAAAATGATTGGCACTCCCATTCAAAGTTTCTGTAAGAACTTTTTCACCAAAATGTTATTCTTTGGTCCCAATTGCAGACATCAAGCCATTCAGCACATATTCTGGTATATATATGTCAGAGGAGCTGCATTTCTCAATGTTGTCTAGTATCGCACACCTCAATATAAGGCATCGGGTAAAAGCAGTTTACATTGTTGAGGATGTACGGAAGATCCTTAGTAGAATACAAGGAAGAGTTCTAAGGCAATGCACTCAATGAGAGATACCATTTGGTACCTAGAATGCATCACTTAGAATGGTAGGTTGCTAGATCTCTCAGCCAAACACGCAGACATGACATGTACAGCTCTTTAACAGTTTCACAGCTCACTGACAAATTCCAATGAAATTTAAAGATTCAACGCAGAATCGAAAGACAGCAAACCACATGAATACAAATACACTTACTTCACATCGCATTTCAAGAGCAAAAGGATTCAACCACTTGTCAACAAATCAAAAGTAAAGGCAAACATTATTTGCACACACTGATGGAAACATTGTAAATTATAATAAAATAAAAAATTCAAAACGTTAATTAATTTACCACGTTGCCCAACTTTAGTATTCACAAAGCAATTATTACAGTTATTTCAATTTCTCAGCTACTTAGTAAAGCCTGGGTTTAACCTGAATAGCAACACTTTAAAATCACAACTCTTTGAATCAAAACGTTTTCTCAGAGTTAATTCGTCCAAATATATCTTGTTGAACCTCTGAAATTTATTACAGCAATGTTGGAATCACAAATGGAACTAATAGTTAAAATCTTGAGCTTTGTGGACGTTTATGTAAAGAAGTTTTGATGACATCATGTTATATATGCTCTCTCTCAAAGCAGTGATGAATTATCAATAAGTTGCATCTCTTCGACTATAATACTAAGTTAACTTTTCTGATCTACATTACAAACAATTTAACACAAAACATAATGGGCTGAACTTTATTTCAGAAACCACATTTAAGTTTAATTTTTGTTAAATGCTATCAATATCGCTGTACTATCGAAATGCAGTTTACATCAATTTATTCTAATGCCCAAAAGAGTTGCTACTAATCAACAGGACTGCCTTGTTGTTGCTGAGGTGCCTAAGTAAGCATATTGTGCACTTGTGTATACATGAGTTGAGCAGAAAGTAGTAATCTTCTTAGGCACGGGATATAATTTTCTAGCTATTGCAAGTTCCAGTTTTCTTCTAAAAGCTACTATCTGCTATTGCCTCGCTCTCTGAATTCAATGACAAACTACAATAATCCAATGTGAATTCCTAAAATTTGCATCTCATATTGCTTTTAAAACAACAACACAACAGACCCTTTATTCATTCCAACTGGCATTCGAATTGTAATTCGATTTATAAAGTGCTTCTTAGCATTTTCTAATGACATCTAACCCTTGCATACCACAACAAGACCAATCGGGCATGGCTAAAGAGAATCGTTCATCAACTCCAACATCAAGCATAGGTGGAAATAACGAAACATACAAGAAAATGACCAGGACAATCAATGACCATCACAAAGGCTACGTTTCCTACAGAAGACATGACCGGTGATCTCCAGATACACAATTGCATTTCTAATGTTTGAATAGTCTCTGACCATTATACCAAATGCACTGAATGCAATTATGCGTTTGACCATTATACCAAATGCACTGAATGCAATTATGCGTTTTCAAATGCCCAGCATCATGCCTATTGCATTTACTGGTCCATTTCTATGGGAAGGACTTTCCTTCATTAGTTGCAATCAGGTCTTTTTTAGGTTTCATTTCTCATAACAATTATTATTTTTCTGTGAAATTCTCAATTAAAACTACACCTAACTCTAATCTGCTCCCATCTGATTTAACAATTGTACTGGGTTGCCGGGGTCCTAGCGGGATTTCTCCCTTCTGGGGAACCCAATTTGGGATTCACTTCGAACCATTCAGTTGTTCAATTAATATGCTTTAGTTAAAATATATATTTTATTGTTTATTTATCTTTCTGTTCTTTTTGTGTTTCACAAAGAAACAAATTGAATTGAAAAAAATAACTTGTTCCATGATCAAAACTGAAGTTTCTGCCCTGTGTCTTAAAACTTATCTTTTCTCATGGGGCTCAATGCACTCGGAGCACCTCTCATTAGATCGTACTGGAAGAGGTCCTTTAGAAGTCTAAACATGCAATTCCCTTTCACAAAAAAACACCATGTTGTTTTATACATATGAAACCAATTTCAAATAAGACTGGAAACTTTGACATTCAAAGAAAGTTGGCTTACATAATAAGCATTAATAACCACCTTAATCATCATAATCCACCCTGATCATAACGATCAATCAATGGACTACCGTAAAAACAGGACGTCACAATAGTGTAAACATGAATGAAGCCGTCACTTTACAATGACATGGAAATGCACGTTTAAACCATCAGAAATCTCGCTGGCTTGCAAATGATAAGATAACATATAAAAAAATACATTTCAATCTGATAACCTCTACTGGAAACAGTCAACAAAAACCAGCTTTTCAAACCCAGAAACCAGCTTTTCAAATAAAACTGTCATAATTATAAACAGTCAGTCAATTATCGATACTGTACAGCAAGAATGTGCCTCTCAATCAACAGTTTGCCAACAAAGCCGCGAGAGAAACAATTAGTCTGGGTTTACAATTCAGATTAGTAATACTGTCCACCCCGTACTTGAGTCAATACCAGAATCTAGTACTTCAATCGTTCATTAATCACTACCTCCTGGCAAACAACATAAGGAATGATTGTTTGTTGTTCAGGCTTCAACATTTTAATCAATATCGTGAACAGCAGCAACGTATCGATGCCATCAGAGTTTCTGCGTTCAAACCTGATCACGCAACCAGCGTTGGGCAAACAGTTCAGTCACAGACTTTCCCAATAGCCCAGTGCTGAACAGTTCACGGAAGGAGGTTAGTATATAATTTTATATATCTTGCTTGTGAGTTTAGTATCTCAATTCGTTGGTGTTTTGCACAAACTCTAGAGAAATATTCGTCATACGTGGGCGACTCGGGTGGGCCACTCGCATTCGTCGTCAGTGTCGGACAAATTGTTGCCATAACTCGCTTCGTCCTCACTGACGTTGCCACTCGAACGAGGCGACGATTGTTTGTCACTCTCTGACTTGTCTGGAAGATCACTCTCATTTACCGATGTAAAGTACAGCTTGACCTAGAAAAAGATTTGACATATTTTGCTAAATATCTGCAGCAGATTGGATGATCTCTTGTATAGATAATTATATATATATTTAAGTCAGCAATACGAAGTGCATTGAGACCGTGTCATAGCTAGCTTTTGTTCTAAAAAGCTGAACTGAATCTGTAAGCATCTATGCTACCGTATTGACGTAATTATATACAGTTTCTTACTTTTATAAGGTAGCATGTCAAATGAATTTCCTGTAGTCCATCAAAACTTCATCCAAACAAAATTGGTTAATCTTAAAAAACCAGCTAATCTTTAAAAATCATTTACTCTTAAAGCCCAACTAATTGTATAAACTAGTTAATCTTAAAACCAAAACATCTTACAATCAGTTTATCTTAAAACCAGATAATCTTAAAAACCAGATAATCTTAATACATGTTAAACTGAAAATCAGAACAAACATCATTGCAGAGACGTATTATAACTAACCCTGAAATCTGCCGGATACAATTTGTGCAGTTGGTCTTTATTCGCCTTGTCCAGTTCAGACTTGCCCAGCGTCAACGTCTTATAACAAACAACACACGGTAGAACCCTGACTCCCCCGTTCCCAGACACAGACCACGAACCCTGAGAGATTGCTCCGGGGGTGTGATGGAGCCCGCCCGACATCGATGGAGGCCAAGTCGACACTTTGGACGTTTTATTGACCCCTGATCCCATCTCGTCCAAGTTCGGCTTGGCAGCGACGGACAACTGCGTTTGCAGCTTAGATGCATCTGCAGCGGGGAGTGACACGGAGGACTTAGCTTGTTTTCCCTGTGACACTTTATTCAGCAGTTCGCTCTGCAATTGCTGCTTCAGTTGTATCTGCTGCGAGTTATAAGGATTCGAGTTCTGTGGCTGAACGACCTTATGAATTGGAGGTATAATGCCGTGGTGACTGGGTGGCGTCGGGTTGCCTGTAAGGGCCCGGCCGTTGGCAGATGACTCGGCTGAATTAATTTCACTCTGTAGATCTGTACATTCTTCGTCGTCTATGAAGAAGGTATTAAACCAGAAGTGAAACATTTTCTCCTAAAAACCAAGACAACCATTGTTAAATAAAACTGCAATGCAAGGCAATCGAACTTTCATTGTTCTGCAGCACAAACAAAAACTGACTAATTATAATTAGCTCAGTCAGAAATAAACTGTTAGGACACTAAAAGCTTTTAGATTAACCAAAACTAACATTCTTCTCGACGATAGCAACTCTCACAACCTAAGACCCAGGCACCTTAACCTGATGTTGCCAAGAGTACATACCAACTAAAGAAAACAGTTATAATCAGAATATTGTGTACATATCTTTAAAAAATTGGGACAAACAAACTGGCAGATTCAGACAAATTCTGTTGTCAATATGAATATAAATGATAGTTCATTCAGCAAAGATGCCAAAGCGCAAATAACAGTAATCAAATAATATTAATAACAATAAGACGATTTATATAGTGCTGTAACTCAGTCAAGGTCACAGATAAGAGAGTTGTGCAAAAGCTTAAAAAGTTCTTCAAGTGAGATTTTGAGTGTCTGAAGAGATTGCACAAGGTCAGGTGCTGTATGGCAGCTGGCTTAATAACAAAAAATTACTTACTTACAAATGTTTAAGGCGAACAACAGCAGCCAACCCAAGCCTCTCACAAGTATGCACGTAGTGGTAATTAAATTTACAATTGTGACAAGATTATCTAGTACTTAAGTCATGCAAACCTTACCTTTGCCATTCTCTTTGGCTTATTGAAGAATTCGACCAAGACGTCGGAACAGACTACGAGTTGTGGTCTATGGGGATTAAGTACCATGATTAAACTAGTATCTCCTTTTCTCACTCTGTCGAATACTTCTGACTTGTAGTGTTCTGCCTGAGGATTTTTTATGATAAAGTATGGACCTACAGATTGACAGATAAAAAAACAACTCAAGAACCAAACTCATTGTTATGCTCGCTTCTAGAATAATTTTTAATACATCCGGATTTTAGAAGTCTCTTCGAGCAACCGATCACAGAAATTATCTAGCACCCCTTCAAGAATTCTACTCAAAGGCTGAACAAAGAGATAGATCTTAAGAAAACAATAGAATGAGCCCTACAATCACAGGGTTGGGATTGATATGTAGAGACATTACCGAGGGAAGGGAGGTCATTCCGAATAATTGGATGGACCACCAAGAATGCTCATTGCCACATAGTCACAGCAGGTGTAAAAGGGACTAGAAAATTACAATGAATAATAAAAATGCAGCGAATGGCAATCTAGGAAGCAGAGGCAGGGTAAAGAGCTCACATAAGAAAGAATATATATTCTGATGGGTTTTGAGAAAAACACAATGCCACCAATGGAGGACAGTCTACAGCATAGCTCGATGCGTACGCGTACCTTATATAAGGTATGCGTATCATACGCGCGTACCTTTGAAAAAATAAAATACGCGTACCATACGTGTATTTTATTTTTGAGTAATTTTAATTTATTATGATTATGTCAGTACTTGACAAGTGGCAAAAGTAGTGTTAAGCAGTTTCTTTGTACATTTTAATAAACCATGCACAAATGCAAAATGACTTAGTTGACAATTTATAGCATGTGCCACGGTTAAGTGTTGTACCGTACCTTTTATGTACCCTTCAATAAGGTACGTTAAAATATGTACGTACCTTTCAAAAAATAAAATACGTACCATACGTACCCTCGAGTCTATGGTCTACAGTGTATTGCTGTAAAATTTCTGAATTTCATATTATGAGGCCTCACAGTTTCAACATGGAGTGACACATACTTAACTTTTACACTGGAACTCACAGACTTGATATTCACATTCTGCCTTTTCTAACACTAGATGCAGCAACCATTCACATCCAAACTGAATATTTTCATAAACATTCAAGCTGCCGTTAAGGCGTTAACTAGTAAACCAAGAAGAATTCCCAAACATGAATGTATGTGCGCATTGAGACATATACTTAACGCAGTCCTTTCACGAAAAGTACCGAACAAACACAAACCGCGTTTATTTCTACTATGGAAACTCTATCAAGAATCTCATTATAATAAGAGAGACGATCATAGAATACTATACTAACTGCAAACGCCACCGGTGAAGGTTGGAATGTTTTCAAATTTAATCGCATGAAGCAGCAGGGGAGTCGAAGCATACGTCAGCTTATTAGAGCACAACTTGTCATAATAAAAGACATATCGGCGCTGACTTGGAATCGTAACGCCCTACAAAAGCACAGAAACAAGAACATATTTAAAGACTGTAATATCGTATATTTAATATATCAAGCCCCATGTGTCTTTATTGGCTGATAGGTATTTTTCGGACTTCCTTCCTATTGTTCTTTTAAATAGAAGGTAAAAGAACAAGAGGAAGCCTGCAACAGATGATGCTGGACTGGATGATGAGAGACGGATACAAGAGGCTACAGGAGAAGGCAGAACAGAGAGATGAGTGGCGACAATGGACATTAGAACCTGCCTAACGGCAGACAACAAGGAGAGGCATTTGTCTGTATTTATGTGCGAAAGCAAAAATTAATCTATGTTAAACTTGTATATACATGTATGTATGTATGTATGAATACACTTAACATAGCGAACACTTAACATATCTGTCTATCTATCTATTTGGAGATTTATAAAGCGCCTCTCTCAGCAGAGCAATTCAGAGGTGCTCCCAGCGTGATAGTCCGTAGGAAAGAGAAAAGCCTTAAGCAATTTAAGGGAAGAAAAAGAAGCATTGCTAGAAAGCCTCTTGCAAAGACTTGGAGGAAGGCCGTTCCAGAGGAATGGTCCAACAACAGCAAAAAACCGCTGCTGGGCCAAGGCAGTCCTCGACCATAGTGAGGTACTGACACGTTGATAATAAATCGTTTAATAATATAAATGACAACTGACTTTCTGATCCATAGTTCGTGTTGCGCTGTAGTACTGCAAGGCTTCGTCGGCATTCTTCAGATGTTTACTGTGCACTATGTAGGCACAAATCATGACTCCCGTTCTACCCTAAAAGGAGCAAGACATCGCACGTCATATTCAACTCACCAAGGAAAATGCCCATCTTCAGGTGAAATCCACAAGGTGATATCAAGGTATTTACTCTTTAGACATTGAACACATTAAGTTAGAAAATCCACACTCCTAAACCCAAGCCCGCAGCCAGGACTTTGTTTCGGGGTGTGTTATCCACATTCTACAGAAATTTCTTTTACATTTTTTTCATTTCGGGGGTGTTTTACACCCAAAAGCTCATATTTCCCACCTTTCACACTAGAAACGAAAATTTACATTGCCATTTTTTCATTTGCGAGGGGGGTGTATTTAAATACCCAAAACACCCTCTGTCTACGGCCTTGCTAGGCTTAACTGATTAAATATATTATTTATCTTGCATATATTTATTAACAATATATAATCAAATATATTAAATAAATCAATCACAACACAACAGATTCATTTGGCTGCTGTAAGTAAAGTAGATTTTTTATCAAGCTAAAAGATTTGTTAACTTATTCCTTTCGAAATTTGTATAGCATGCCATGAAGATTACTACTCCAAAGCACTTACAAACCAACCTCTTCTGTAGAGAATGTCAGTGAAACTTGGCTGCATTACTGGTTTAATAGTATTTATTAATAGTGCAGTTAGTGCTAACAACATGAGGAACAACACAATTGTTACCCAGGGTCATTATATACATGTATGCATGAATGTGTGCATGATAGGGTGATTCACTCATATATCACGGTGGTAAAATGCTTTTACTGGTTTTCATTACAATGAAACATATAGCACCCCTTCAAGGCAACTACTCACAGACCATTAATATCTTGGCTGTACTGAACAAAGTGCAGCAAAATTTCACTAATAATAAATGTTTAGTTGTTTAGTGGTAGTTGGATGACTAAATCTGTGAACTATATATGGAGAGAGAAATGAAACAGCCATTGATGAAACAATGGAATGCATGAATCCTAATTATATTAGCCTCAATCTGGAAAGAATTATGTACAGACTAGATGCATGTATGCCCTCAAGCACACAAACACTAAATGCCACTATAGTGTAACTAATTCAATCTTCTTCGCGACCAATCACGAGACCAAAAATCTAGGTCATAACAAATGTAATTGTCAAGGCACACATGTCGTCAGTCAATTTCTGCCTGAGAGCGGAATTTGTGCAACTTTACACTCCAGTGACCTTCGACTGACTTGTGTGATATGATAATTACGCTAGATGAAAGTGCTCATAGAGAAAAGGCTGTCTCATTACATTAGAGAAGGCAAGGCCATGCTATACCATTGGTATAGGCTACATTAAAATACATGCCTTTCCTGCTTTGCAGTGAATAACAGCCACATTTTTGCTGTGCTTTGACAGCCACTTGTCAACGTTGTCGCAAAATTCCTTTATCAGTTCGATACTTGGCGGATTGTGATCATCAAATGGAAATTTTGTGACAGGACCGTGAAATTTGCTGGCATCATAGTCCCTTTCAGAGCACCTAAAAATAAGCATTCACAATTAAAGCAAATAAACATTACTACAAAGCATCTATCAAATTATCATTATTATTCAAGTGCTTTTGAATAGACTTCCTCTGTAAGATGTGCTACATAAAAGTTCTGATACAATACATTGAAATCATCAAAATTACATGTAAATTTTGCAGCATGGTAATAAATTGGCGGTCAAGAGAAGCCCAAATTATAAAGACAATAGCTTACAGCAGTATGGCAGAGTTCATAAAGGTAACCCTAAACTATGACAACTGACTCGAATATATTAACATTTTGAAAGACCGATATGAAATGTGACCTTCAGATTCAGCTCATTATTAAGCCATCCAATGTTTATAACCTACAAAACAAGTTCTGCTCCACTTACTACTGGCCATATAAAAAGTCTAGTTTTAACTCTAAAGAATTACATATATTCCCATGCTAAGATTCTTCCAAGACAATTCATTTACTACCAATACATCCGGCATCATTTCAACTTGTAACATAAAGTAGCCTAAGCAAAATAAAAATTATTTGTATGAAGCCACTATGACATTACCAATATTAAATGAATGTAACAAATTACTTACAGATTATAGATTTTATAATGATCTTTGTGCCTCTCTTCAAGAAACCTGTTGAAAGACAACCACACTCTTCAAATGCATAACTGAATGGCAGAAACAGAAATGTATCCTACAACTAAGTTGAATGAGATATGTACTTAAACACATGCTCACATTGACTAGAAGGAAAATAAATAAATCGAAATAAATCATACCAAACCCAGAGAATATTCATAAACTAATTTGTCCATCTAGAATTCCCCAGTATTTACAACGATTTCTGGTTTCTAATTACTCGTGATATGGAACCGGCATTACAAAATTCAGAGGTCAAAGTGAGCTGCAAGACTTTCAAGGAACTGCAAATGACAAGTGTGTTTTTCCTGCTCTGCGTGAATGATTTAAATAGCATGTCATCCGCAACAATACCCTTCTTTGTCTC
>JAQFXW010001545.1:0-14678 GCA_034693945.1 Dendrobaena attemsi | reverse complement strand
CACATATTGATTCACATATTGATTCACATATTGATTCACATATTGATTCACATATTGATTCACATATTGATTCACATTGCACTCAATGTTAAACGTGTAAAGCAAAGGCATAACATGCACTGTTTTGACTATACAGAAAAAATTGTACAGGATGTGGCAATATTACTTTTTTTAATAAAGGCAACGGCGAATGTGACTTCTAAATTGGAATGTAAATGTAAATGTTTCAAATGTAAATCGATGTTTCTATAGCGACGGTATATGGCCTCGACCCTCTTCATTACATGTGCAATTAATTAATCGGATGAGAACCTTCACCCCCGCTCGCCCGTTTGAATGGATGTCGCGCCATTTTAGGTCCCCGTGAACGGACCGTATTAGTCCGAAATGTTTAAATCTCTGAATGTAAGTAGATGGCTGGGCGTACAACCTGATAAGAGGTGCAAATTATGCCTACTGGGATAAATGTTTATCGGCCATATATATATATATATATTATGGGTCATAATTATGTTTACTATTGTTTAGTGTTTTCGTGTCAGTGTTCTTCTGTAGGCCTAATTTAAAAAAAACACAATAAAATCAAGTGTACATGTATCCTGACTCCTTCTAACGAGAGAAACTGAAAACTTAATATAACGAAATTCTCCAAAGTCACCGAACTCCTTGAATAGCAAGATATCGCACTACCCTAGCACTTTGTCGTGCCGTCTTAAAATATGGTCCCGCGATCTAGAGGTGCCAAGTTATAAGTTCCCAAGTGTTCGTAAAACGCTCGTGAGGCGTTATGGCGCAAGTGGGAGAGTCGCCGCCTTGCATCCGAAGTTTCGTTTAGTTGTTTTGATGTTCTCTGTTTTGGAGCAATAAAAAGTGTGGTTATGGTAATGGTTACTGTAGGAGACTTACATACAGATACATCACATTTTATAAAGATCGTGTTCTTCTTAAATAATTGTGGCATTGTTAGTGATCAATCGTTTCGTATTCACAGCTGAAGTCCGTGTTCATGTAATCGCCGGGTTGATCTTGTTGAGCGCGAATCGGATGCTGAATTGCAGCGTATATCTCTCGATGCTGTTCTTCAGATGTTTGCACATTCAATATTTCATAAACGGTCGCATTTGCTATCTCTGTAACATATAATACAACGTAATGTGTATATATAATATTATATATCGGTTAACTAGCGGTTAAGTGCTACAGATAGCCTACCAAACTAAATGAGGATTACTCCGTGAGTAAGGTAATAACGACATGAGAAAATGAGCACTATTGCTCTGATCAATGGAATTGGCATAGCTGTTCAGAGTAAAACGCAGGGTATACATAAGAATGATGTAATGGGAAAATAACGATTTCGGGATAGTCCTGTACATGTGTATCAGCGGATGACTCGTCCGAAGGCTTAAATAAGTGTCTCAAAGGATCCAGATCCCGCGGATAAGAGGTCAACACGAGCAGAAACTTGTCAATGAATCGAACGATTACACAGCAACAGCGGGGTCTTGGGAATCCGGACCACCTGCACTAAATGAGATAGAGAAACAGAAAGAAGAACACGAGGAGAAGGAAGGGAGGAGTTGAAGGAGGACTTGGAGGGAGAATTGGAAGAGGAGAGAAGAAAGAGGAGTGGAAAACTTAAGATAGAGAAAGAGAATAATAAGAAACAAGTATAGCCTGGAGTATAAGGAGGTACTTGAAATAACACCTGAACGAGGAGAAGCGAAAGAAAGAGGAGGAGAAAGAGGAATGAGAAGACACGGAAAAAGAAGAAGAGTAATGACAACAAGCATCTAGGCCTACTAATCAACAAAGTTTTCGGAACTAGAATTAATCTTGTATTAAATTCAGAACGCCTAGCCTACTCCTACAGCATCAAAATTTTCGATGCAAATTGAGTCGATAACCAAACTGCGATGCATAACACTCAGGCTCAATACTAACGACTCGTCGGTCTTCTAGACCATAGAAGACAGGTAGCGACTACTGCAATGATGATGACGATGACAAAAAATATGGTGACTGAGATTCCAACCACAATAACTGGCAGACGGTTGTCATCGTCTATGAAACAGATAAATTATGTTTAATTAAACCAGAACTTTATCAAAATAACATAAAAGTGTTTATTTAGAGTGTTGTAGTCTGTGTTCAGTGATGTCTTGGTCAATTTCCCTGCTCACTCTGATGTTTATGATCATATTCGTTGAATTATAATATTAAGTGCTCGTGATCAGGATAATGTTTGTATCCTGGAAAGCTACTACTGAAGTGATTGTGGCTTGATTTTGGCCTGCATTGGTTGATATGATTCTAGACTGGTTAGTTTTCACACTGTGGTTCGTACAGCACTAGCTCATGGTCACATTTGTAGATAGGCATACACTTTATCGCTCAAGTGTTAGTTTTTCAAATAGAGCGTCTAGAATCATATCCGCAGTGTTTAAGAATGCGAGTATCAAGTAGTGATACATCTGAACAGGTGCTTTTTAATGGAATTCTATCCAAAACTAAATACAGTAAATGCGGAGTAGCCTGCGGCAAAGTTACAACTTTCGACCTTTCCTGTTTCCTCATCGACATCAACATAAATTAGGCTACCTGTAAAATGCCTATCATTTTCCAATGACTCTAATGTAGTCCACTTCAATAGATCTTTCGAAAAGATTCATCCTTCATCCCACTTCTTGCTTTAAGGCCTACGGCCAACATTCATCAGCTATATATTTTGTTGACCATACATTTTGTCATTTGCCATTTGTCGCTAACTTTTTGTCGTTGTCGTTAACTATTTTATTGTTAACCATTTGTCGTTAACCTTTTTTGTCAGTGAACCATATGTCGTTTACTTTTGTCAGTGAACCATTTGTTGTGAACCTTCTGCCAGTGACCCATATATCGTGAACCTTTTGTAGTGAACCAATTTGTTGTGGAACCTATCTTGACGTGAAGCATGTCTATTTGCAGACCTGAAGCCTTATAATAGGGTAAAGTAGGCTAAATCTGTATGCCTAAAAACTATGACACTCTGATGATAATAATATCAAACTGAACTTTCGCTGTTTGTTTCACATCAATTTATTGTCGCTTTTTACTTTTACATATATATATTATATAATTAATTATATAGGCTATATGCGTAGCTTTTGTCAAGGGAAAATATATATATTATATATATTTTCCCTTGACAAAAGTAACGCAGCGAAAAGTAATAGTTCGTTTAGCACTCACTTGAATCCACTTCTGTTGTCGAACCTATTGGTTCTGAAATTAGACCAAAATAATAAAAACAATGGAATTTAAGTTAATTGTTCTTCGAACATTTAAATAAAATGAAGTCTTTTTTACATTTTCTACATTATTCTAAGAAGCTGTGTTGGCATATACGGTTGAAATGTTTAATTGCATATTATTCTGCGGGATATCCAGCACTCCATAGTTAACTGAAGCAGAAATTGAAATAGGGTCCAGCTAGTTGTCCAAGCAGTATGTAGGCCTTTTCGTGCAGTAATATAAGTAATATAATAAATCTATAAATAAGCCAACTATTTAGGCCTAACACATGATGCAAAGGACTTATAAACATTTCTATTTTATAAACAAAATTGAGTCGTCACGAAAGCCGATTAAGAATAGGGTTGTAAATCGCTTTCCATCCTTCACTTGCTCATACATTGTCGACAAGAAGGCGTTGACTCATTTTTGGTGATCGCGCTTTCATTGGGGCTTGGAGCTATGTGTAATTGTGTATCTTCCAGTTAGGACTGTACACAGAAGTTTTCGTTCAGGTCTTTAGAGTCTTCTTCACCGGTAATATGGCATCTTCTTACTGAAGCTTTGTGAACCTCTATCAAACGTCTCTGAATTGGTTTGAATAATTTCGTGCTCTCTGAATTGCATTACTTTTTAGTCGATTAAGATGTAACATTGTGTATAGGCTCTACTTACGACATTCAACTGTAGCGTTGAGCAGTCTTGAATAGATTAAGGCGCCGCTGGCTTTGAAAACGAGAGAGGCATTGCAAGTATACCATGAATGGTCAGAGGAAGCATTTGCGATTATGGTGTGCAACTTTTGAGTAGAGACAGTCAGTCCTCCAAATATAGTGAAATAATTAATATTTGTAGCAAGTTCAATGGATCCTGACGCATCTTCTATATTCAATTCACAAGAGACGCCAGAAGATGAGTTGAACGACATAGAACAATCGAATGTAACTGATTCGCCATCTGCAGCACTGTAATCTGCTACAAATGTCGGTTCTGAGGCTGAAAATAGCAATAATGTCATAAGTCACAGGCTTGACTTACATTGCTATACATGTAATGTACATTGGCGAAAACGTTAACAGATACAATAAATAATACATTTATCCAAATCACGTGACATGATATCGCCCTAAGGCAAAAAGAACGCAAAAGAACAGCAACGAACACCAATTATAAAAGTCAAGGAAAGCCACAGCAGACTGCTAAGGCAGAATCTGTAGCGAATTCTCTCTCGCAACGCTTTCTCGCAACGTGCAAACTATCCTGTTTAAAAAATCGAAATTTTAAAATTTAAAATTTTATCGAAAAATAGGTCAACACGTCATTTGATCAAATCCCAAGATCAAAATTATTACAAACGACTCAGAAGTTATTGCTCAACGACATGGCTGCCTCGCTCTTCTGAATAACACAAACGGCGAATGGGTTTTAATAGGTCGGTTGCCACCAACTAGGCCTACCTATTTTTAATAACCGCTTTCACATCACACCGCGCTCTCCATTTAAATTAACAAATCCCAAATTTATTGTCAAGCCTACTCACCCACGTCGCAAGTGCAACGATTGTGGAAAATTTTCCAAACTCTCGATAACAAAATGTTTACTCCAAACTCGGACTACGACACATTCAAAGCAATAATATTCTCGAAGTTTTATTGCAAACTTGTAGGCTTACAGAAACGGGAACCCTAAGCAATGTTATTGAAACAGAACTGCGCTGATAATGTTGGTAGAAGCGATATATAGCGTATATGTACAAGGTAAGCAGTGAGATTATTTTCGAAGTTTTACGGCAAACTTATAGAAACGGGGACCATATAACTTGCAGTAGTCCTAGGCCACGATTTTTAATCATTATAAGAGATCCAAACTGACGAACGAAGCCGAGATTTTTTTATTATAACAGAGTTATCGATGATAAAAGTACGGAAATAATTAGAAGCGGGATGACTGATAATAATGATTCAAATGTTGATTTTTAAAAGAAGAGGTCGAATTAGGTCCTACAAATTTCTTTAACACAGGTGCTGAAAGCACATCAGATTCGCGAGAATTTAATTAGTTTAATAATAATTATTTAGGCCCAACAATTTCCTATGGAAGAAACGGGCGACTTTGTCGCCATGAAACTGTCCTAGTAGGCTACATAATTATTAGTTGCAGGGATGATTCGTGTGACTGAACTAACATAATGTGCATTGTGTCAACAGTTGTGTTCGTAACTGGGAGCGCCTCTGTAAGGTCGTATTAAAAAAAGGCGCTTTAAAAGGTCTATAGATATAATATAATACAATGATGGCGTGTCGTCCATATCGAACGATCTCTCTTCCACACTTCCTATACTAATTCGTCGTGAGATGTCATTTTACTCGTCGCTTTCTGAAGTTCTGGAGCCCTTTCCTTTCCTCTGAATGGTAACACTTGGAGCGCCTCAGAGCTGCTGAAAGCGGTTCTTTATAAATTTTCAAATGGAATAGAATTCGGGGGCGTATTTGGGAGGTCTATGGGTTCAAATTTCCGAAAGTATTATTTTCCATGTATGTTTTTTATGTAACCCTTCCCCGAAAATAGGCCGAAATATTATTCTATTGCCCCACCCCAATCTGTTTCTGGGTACGACGTACGTCCCTGATAGAATAAGATTGAGTAGGATGTATTGAAACGGGCAAGTAAGTTGTGATGAAGAAACTCGCCCGATCAATTAGTTGAAAACTGAGCTTATTCTAAGCCATTAATAATTACATGTATTCGGTTGCTATCGGGAAAACGCGTGGAGTTTAACCTACTAAACAAACTCGACAATCTAATTTCTTACCCAAAACAACCACTACGGCCGTACTCCGGGAATCATGATGACTCGAACACGTGCAGATGTATAATCCAGCTTGCGAGAGAGTGATCTCGTTCATTTGAAGAGTAGTTTCGTTGTCAGCTGGATGAGTTACAAAGTATCCATCAGCTATTATTTCGCTCTGTGTGATTCTTCCTCCACGTCCATACACAGGAGCTTTGTAGACAGTGATTATCCGCTCAAGGTCAATCTGTATGTGCCAGATGGAAACAGAGGAACTCTCATCCGTTGAACAGGTCAGAAGAACTTTTTCACCAACGGTGACCACAACATAAGTCGGATAAACGGAGCATCCGCGGGTAACTAACACAGACAGTTAGTCCGGTTTAAAACTTCCTCAGCTAAAGATAGGACTACAGGCCAACAGGACCTTGTGTGACAAATCGATGTTGCAACTTAGATTGTCTCAATAATAAACCCGGTAAGTAACGGTATATAAGTATGCTATATTAAAAGAAGTTCTACTATAATACCGCTTCTGGTAGTCCTTTGTAACTGTCATTAACAGTTAGGCCTAGGCCTATTTGAAAAATTAATTAATTATTGCACTTTTGTATCCGAAGTATCAACGATCCCTCGGGCAATACAAATATTATCCGGACTCGTAAATGATGTTGGTCTGCAACGGTAACTCACTCGGAAATTTCTGGCTGGGCACTTGTAGGCCTAACGCGCATAGCTATAGGACTAACAAATCTGAATCCTAGAGGCAAGACAAGTGTGCCGCCGCAATATATCCAAAGTGCTACATGAAGGCTCAAACGAACACTGTATACAGCCATGCAGCTTCAAAGTACTTTGTATATAATTCAAGGAGTTTCTTACATTCCGCTGCAGTTGAAAGCAACAGTCCGAATAGGCTCAGCAGAAGAGAGTATTTCATCGTTGTTCGTTAGTTTCGCCTCTTCTTCAGAGCAATATGTTCAATAAATCAACTGTTTATTGAAGCTAATATTAAATGCTTATTGTAATTGTAATTGCAATTGCAAATCTGAATGTATATAGCGCCCCTCAGAGCGAACTCAACAGAGGCGCTCCCGACCTGATGAAACAAAGCCATAGACAAATAACATAGTCTCCAGGGGCCGGTTAAATCCAGAAGGAACCAGAGAGAGGAGTTCCTGCTTCTGGGCAAGAGGAAGACGGTGCCAGGCTGAAGGACCAACATAGGAAAAGCTGCAAGCCTTAGCCGTGGCAGAACGCATAAAAGAACCGAGAAGCAAATCGAGTGAGACAGAGCGCAGGGCGCTAAGGCCCGGGAGCGAGGATACCGGAACACAGAGGTCAATAAGATAGCAAGGGGCGTTCCCAGCTACACAGTTGCGCATTAAAGAGAGAATATTGAACTGGATGCGCTGGGCTACAGGGAGCCAGCGCAGGGTATCCCTAATAAGAGAACAGACCAGACGCTGCCAAATTTAGGAACACCTCCAACAAGACGAACAGCCGAGGTCAGGACAGATTGGAGCTACAGACACGCCTGCAAAGATGGCATTCCCAAAGTCAATCCTAGGCAGATGAAAGCCTGGATGAGGGTCAAAAGAGCATGTGCCGAGAGTGAGCAGCGGATCATGCGAAGCTGGCGAAAGTGGTAAAAGCAGGAATGACAGATAGCATTGATATGAACAGATATAGTACGCTCTTGATCCAGCACAACTCCCAGGTCCCGAAAAGAAGATGAGAAAGATATACTTGGAAACAGATGGGACAGAGAGGCAAGGTCAATCTTAGCCAACTGAAACCTCCCACCAAGCCAGATGAATTGGGTCTTGGAGCAGTTCAGGCATAGGCGGTTGGAAGACATCCAAGAATTTAGAACAGAGGTAGCGTCAAGAATCCGCTGGACAAGAGCTAATGTATCCTCAGCAGAGCCATTAGCATAGGCCTGAGTATCATCAGCGTATTGTAGGGCAGAGACAGAGAGAGGCCTGAGAACAAGGACTAGATAAGAGGTATAAAGGATGTATAAGAGAGGAGCAAGTACAGAGCCCTGTGGAAACACTTAACAAATTTCTTGCACCGACGACACAGCCTCTTTTGCCATAAGCTGTCATTAAACTGATGAAACACAGCCCTGTGGAAGACCAACGCAAATACGGGACCAAGGAGACCTGGTGGAGCCAAAGACCACAACTTGAGAGCGGTCGGAGAGGAACGATTGAAGCCAGGCCAAAGCAAGACCAGTGACACCAAAGGAGAGCTCAAGGCGCTCCAGCAGGATAGAGTGATTAACGGTATCAAAGCTCCACTTACATCATAGAGCACGAGAAGAGTGACCTGCCTACTATGTGATGCATCTACCAGTGGTAACTGTTAAGAGAATGAATAGAAAGTCCGTGAAAGAAACTCGGTGAAAGTCCATGTATTTATATATATTAATTAAAACGCCTAAAAGGATTGCAATGACCTATGAATAATGTAATTAATTAATTAGTGAAATAATAAAAATTTGAAAGCGGAACCGGCCAACAGCATGACCTATGAATAATGGCAGACTACGCTTAGTGAGGTATCAGTGAGTTATGCATGTAGTAGCCCATTTCGGCTGCCTCTGATCGCCCACTCCGTTCTCTAGGCCTTTTGATCATCTGGTGCCTCATTCTCGAACTGCTACTTCCCAACATTGCGCCTATGCATCTGTTGGTCCATTGCTGTGGAATGACCTTCCACCGTTGACTCGTTCAGCGATCTTAACTGGCAGTACTACTGTTTCTGCCCGCCTTCTTAAAACTTATCTTATCTCACGGGGTCCAAATAACTGGGAGTGCCTCTGATTAGGTTGTACTGAAAGAGGCACTTTATACATCTATGAATAGAATAGAATAGAATGTACCAGTCATAATTGAAACTCCATGAAATCCGTGAAAGTCAATCTATTTATATAAAGTCTGTGAAAGTGTAATCTATTTATATAGATTAAAATGGCTAAAAAGTCTGGATTAGGCCTAAAGAAATGTATTGAAACAGGTAAAACCATTGCAACGACGTATTAAATGATTTGGTATAATTTTTAAAGGGAATTGGCGAACAGCATGACCTAATAATAATAATGTTGTGCATGTGCAGAATAGCACTAGGCATCAGTGAGTGTGGAAGGTTTGGGTGGAAGGTCGACATAAAATAATAGTTTGTTCTCTTTTGGAAGAAACAAATGGTTTAGTTTCTTCCCTTTGGGGAGAAAGAAATCGTTTAGTTTCTTGCCTTTGAGAAGAAGTTGCTTAGTTTGTTGTGTTTGGGAAGAAAGAAATCGCTTAGTTTCTTGCATTTGGGAAGAAAGAAATCGCCTGGTTTATTCCCTTAAAATAATTGCGCTCTAAAAAACTTCAAAGTAGCGCATTATTTGCGAGCCTCTGGCTCGCTCATGTCAGTATCGAAGCCTCCGCCATTTTGGTCCTAGCTCGAAATAAATCACTTTCAGAAAGAAAAATAAGACTAAGCAATGCCTCTACTGTGTGTCCCAGGTGTTTCCCGAGCGTGGACGGCGAAGGTTTGGAGTCAATACGTCCAAAACTGTGCAAATGCATAGCCGGACAGACGGACACGCAGAATCTCTCATTTATATAGATTGTTATTCGGTACATTTTAAGGTAAAGGTAAATTACAAAACTATTTTCCATGCCTGACTTTGTAAGATTGTTGAATTGGAAAGACCCATTCTTTTTGCAGTTATTTGCTTGAATGCTACTAGATAACAGTTTGTTGAACTGTTTATGTTGACTTAGTTATTTGCTGGTCACTGGTCGGAAGGATATCTGATTGATCACCATGTGCACTTCAGGAATTTGGAAACATATGTTACACAGTAAAAATGCTATTTGAAAATGCACAGTGCAAAGAGTTAAGTGCAGCATGATTTATATGAGATAGAATACTAATTATCTTCTAAGAGGATAAATCTGCAAATTCGATGCTGATGTCCATGAATGTTTTGTTGATTGCTTAAATAGAGAAAAGGGAGAACTATGGATTGATTCGTCCTACTCTGATCAAGCAACTTCGATCAATTCTCGATCAATACCCAGATAATGGTCAAATCCTCAAAGTAAGGACTAGATTACTTCACAAGGTTGAGTTAGCAGTTGTAAGTAATACAATTTATAGTAATTTTAACAGTTATCCCTCTAACTCTTGATTTAGTGTGCTTTGTTACAATGTCAATTTTGGTTTACTTTAATTTGGTTAGGAATGTGCAACAGATGAAATGTGTCTTCAGCTTCAACAATCATCTTCGCTCAATGTGAAGATTACTAATATTTTATATCTTCACCAGTTAGTATTATGCTATTCTTAGCCTTATATGTAAACTCTGAGTTGACTTTTCATGGTCATAGGAACTTCTGCAAAATGCTGAAGATGCTGGTGCTAAAACTATCAAATTCATCTTTGACCAACACAGCTATGGCACAGCCAATTTGCACCATCCAGAAATGGCTCAGTTTCAGGTAAGACGTCAACGTCTTCTTCTGTATTAGCTGCTGCCTCTATATTAACAAAGTGTTTAAAGATTTAGTCAAAGGATCGAAATCTGAATGTTCCAGGGAAGTGTAAAGGAAAGTGATTCCATGAAGATTTGTCGTTTTGGTCTTGGATTTAAACCGTAATTCAACTATATGTAGCTTCATTGTTCAGTTGTTCCATCATTCAACAAATCAGTTTAACAGTTTCCCTCTGATTCAAAACCTGAAAGCAGAATTGTATTAGGTGTCCTGATGTTATGTTTTATATAACAGTTTTATATAACGTCCTAAATGCTTTGCTGTATGATGTAAAGTAGATGAGTAAGTGTGCATGTGGCCATGTGTTGTGGAAGAAAACTCAAAACTATAAGTTCAATTTGTTGTTCTGTTACTGAACTAGGGTCCTGCTTTGTATGCATACAATGATGCCTTATTCACTGAACAAGACTGGATCGGAATCAGAATGCTCCAGGAGAGTGTAAAGGAAAGTGATTCCATGAAGATTGGTCGTTTTGGTCTTGGATTTAAATCTGTTCTTCATCTCACAGGCAAGATAGTAGCAGCTGAAAATATAGCGTTACTTGTTTCAGGTGATCTAATCATTATTTTGACATTAAATTGTTAAAATGTAGTGAACTCGGGTGAGCCGCATGTTGGACAGGCGACAGCACAGTTTATTTGCATTATGTCTCATGTATATTCCTTCTTCTTCTTGCTTTGATGCTTGCAATCTTCTGCATACTTTATAAATGTTATAATATATAGATTGCATTGAAAACTCAGTCTTATATAATGTCCAATATGAAATCTAATGTAAAGTGTAATGCAAAATACTCATCTGTTTTCATTGAGTCATTTTACTATGACTAGGAATGCAACAAGACCTGTCTTTTTAAAGTGTGTTACTAGTTTCTAGTTGTATTTTCTTGTCTGGCATACTCTTATGTACACAACACACAGTTATCGTACAATAATAATAAGCGAAAATGATTTAATACATAATGAGTATATAGCAAGAATAAGGAAAGGTAGTTGAGTGTGTGCAGTTTACCATTTTATTAGTTGGTGCAGCAGCATTGTACATGAGAGCATGTAGCAAGGGATTTAAAATGCATTCATTACAGATTGTCTTATTCTCAGATCTTCCAAGTGTGCTGAGTGGCGAACGATTGTTCATGATTGATCCACATGAAAAGTACTTTAAGTTCCAGGGATGTCAGACGTCTGGCTATATGTGGAATTTAAAAGAGAATAGCAATGAAATAAACAGAGTTCGGCAACATTTTGAACCTTTTAAAGACCTTATGAATTCATTTCAGCAATCCTTCGATAAAGGTTTCTTCAATGGCACACTATTTCGCTTTCCCCTTCGTCAGGTCCCTTCTGAACTCTGTTCAACTGTGTACAATGGTGAGCGAGTCACAGAGTTGTTTGCTCAGTTTGAGAATGATGCTCATCTACTCCTCATATTCTTAAAAAATGTTGAAAAGCTGGAACTCTACGTGCGAGGAAAATCTGAAAATGAACCCCGTCTTGTTTTCCAGCTAGCTATTGAAGCAGAATGCTTGGACAGAGTTAGACGATGTCGAAAGTGTTTCATTGAGACAATAAAACGAGGCACAAATCTGAAGGAGGATGTCAGTATAACATATCCGCTGGAAATCTGCACGGTGAAATATCAGGAAGGAGATAAAACTGAGAAAGTTTCTAATTTTCTTGTAAACGAATTTCATGTAGGTGCTGGAACTATGCAGAGCGTGACGTCACTGAGAGAAGGTCCTAACTTATCACTTATACCTTTGGTTGGCGTGGCGATGGAACTGGGTGTGAGTCATGGTTCTAATCGAATTGAAAAAGAAAACTTGAATGGAGCGGATGCCATAGAGATAAATCGAGTATTGGATGATTCGTTAATGAATCCAAGTGGACAGGTCTTCTGCTTTTTGCCACTGCCTAAGGAGGAGAAGAGTGCATCCGGATTGCCAGTGCATGTCAATGGATATTTTGCAGTAAGCCAGAATCGTCGACACCTCAAGTGGCCTTCTATCGGACAGAAAGTGGACTCCGACCGATCTCTGCTGTGGAATCGTTGTCTGCTGAGTGAAATTCTTCCGTTGTCTTACAAGGAACTGCTCATCCACGCAACACGCTCTCCAAAAGTGTCTGCAGTGGATCTCTACCATGCCATTCCCAACCTCGTTGCTGTGGATGAAAAATGGCAGATTGTTCTTGAACCGCTCTTTCGAACTCTCTTCGACCTCCCAATCTTCTTCACAGCTGTTGGAGGTGGAAAGTGGATCGTTGCTGAGGAGTCGATCTTTGACTGTATGAAGGAAGAACCAGAAACTAAATCTCTGATTATCAGCGTGCTCGTTTCTGGAGGTGTTCCTGTGGTTGAGGTGAGCCAGCACGTACTTCATGCCCTGGGTGCCTTCAGCAATTTTTCACCAGAGATAATCACTCCGGGCGTACTGAGGAACCTGATGGCTGGCAACTACAGCTTGTACACGAACCTTGATTATAATCAGAAGATTCACCTTCTTAGGTATGTGCTGAAAGATGAGGATTTCCGAGAGCTGAATGGAATTGAGCTGCTGCCATTGCTCAACGGAACATTTGTGAAGTTTAGCAAGACGGCACCACCTGTCTACATGCCTACCGATGAGTTTCCTGCTTCACTGTTGCCGAATATCACAGAGCATTTTGTTTCCGATAAGTTGGATGATGTAACGCGTCACAAACTCAGCAAACTGGCACAATCAGGTGGGTGGAGCAGAGAATATTATAAAAAAGTTGGTCTTTTTAAAGTTTGCCTGCTTGCACTAACTTTCTTATATTGATAATGTAGTGCGGTATTGGTCATTTTAAGTGATACATGCTCAAATAAATTATGTAAATAATGGGCTGAGTCATATTTTAATAAATGTCGTGTGGCTAATAATAGAGATTTCAAAGTTTAGTTGATGTTTAAACAATTAAAACTTCTTACAGTAATTCTATTTGCTCACGCTTCCAGCCTTCCACTTTCAACTCCTTTGACTTCCTCTTACTGCTTTTAAGTACCTACTATGATGCTTTTGCATCAAGTGCAGTGACGATGAGGCAATTCAGAGCAGACAACTCAGTGCGGACAATTTGACACGAATAGAAACCCACCAAAATCCGTCCTCTGATTTTCAATTCGACGAACTTTACCAGGTGTGATGACAAGTCGTCTACCAAAATTTGGTGATCAAGAACCGAAATTGCGTCTACCCCTACATGTTTATCCAGCCTCCAGTTGTAGCTATATTTCCATATTTTTTCATCATGCTTCTAGTTTAAACTACACCCTTATCGTACATTGTCATAGCAATAGATCTATACTTGAGTGTTATCATCATCTTGCTGCAAATGTAACTTTAGATTTTCATCGTATATCTACTTCCTACACGAAGCATCATGGTAACCGAATTCGAATTTGTCATCCCGCTATGTGTCAGGCTAGCTACATTTAATTCCTTCATCTCGCTTCATGTTTAACTATAAGTTAACTAAAGGTATAAGTGACTCTGTGACTCGCTCACCATTGTACATTTCAATCCGTTGTCCTGCCTTTTGTCAAACTAGGGACACTTTATGGATAGAAAACGATTTTTATCACGGCTTCTATTCGGGTCAAATTGCACGGCTCCGAATTGCCATAGAAAACCAGCTCAGTGCTACCTCTTTGATTCAGCGGCCTATTTTGGCTGCCTCCTGGTCAGTGGTGTAGTGGGGTGGGAATGCAGGGGAACGCCGTTCCCGCACTTTTTTCCAGGGAGGGGACGCGATCCCTCACCATTTTGCAGCATTTCTGCTGAAATAAATGAACAAAGAAGACTTCAAGACTCACTGTTTCAACTGCTTACTTGCTGGAGCCTTTCGCAGTTTCGCAGATTATGTGTTGATGTTTATCAAGTTGCATGGTCTGCCACTGAGGTCCTGCAGGGATTCCAACCAGGTAGGCCTACGCAAAAACGTGGCTGCGGAAACATCTGTCGTCGATGGATACACAAACAAGAGTGGCTTCACTGAATCCATCAGAAGACAAGACTGAAGATCCACTGTGGCAATTCCTC
>JAQFXW010001544.1:0-14680 GCA_034693945.1 Dendrobaena attemsi | reverse complement strand
ACATGCAATGTAACCTATTAGCAACCCTACGTAGACCTAGGACTGTTGATCTGAACAATACCATATGTCTATGGAGAGATACGCTTAAAATGTAAATAAAACAATAGTGGGAAGAAATTTGATAAAAGAACCACAACTGGAAGCTGGAAACACGAATAAAATTTGAATTAAACTCAAAGCGGGATCAAAGATAAAAATATGATTACGATTGGAAGCTGGATATACAAGAGGGTACCATTTGTCGTGAGCTATTTGTCCGTGTACCATTTGTCGTGAAACATTTGTCTGTGAACCATTTGTCGTGACACCGATCTGAACATTTCATATATTGTTTAACGTTTATACTTAGTAGGCTAACAATTAAACCATATGGTTTCCTAAATTCCGATATGGTCTATGGCTTCCTACATGTATGGTTCCCTATATTAGGCCTATAGGTCTATGGATTACTGTTTAGGCCTATGTTGGGCTCCGTTTTCAGAGGACCACGCAAATAGAATCAGACGCCACTACAATCAATTACTCAGCAATCTTAGCGTTCCTGACGTAGTTGCACAGATGTTTCAAAGCGGGAAGTTAGCCGCCAAAGAGTACGAACATATTCGACAGTTTCATTCTACACCAATCAGAGCAAGCGAAGAACTGCTGAATATCATTCTGCTGAACTCTCGAGATGTCTACGAATGTTTTCTTGAATCACTGAAGAAAACGAAACAACATCACGTGTATCAAATGCTAACTTCCGACGAAGAAACTTTATGTAAGTGGTGTTTCTTTTTGCGAATTCTTACCTCCAGGATAGCGTAACATCGAAATAGAACATTGCAAATGCTTATAAGTTATAGGCCTGTGTTAGACGTGTTCAATTTTCTAGCTTTAAGCTTATGTAAATAGGCATTAGACCTATATTATATAAACAATGACCACGCTTGTGTTTTTCAAGAATGCTTGAATAGTGTTCCTATAGGGGCTTAGGGGCCTAGTTTAGTTGATTATTGAATAATGCATACTAATTAATAGTTATATTTTCAATAAAATAATCAATAAGCCCTATAGCAGTAACAAATTAGCTGTAAATCACCTGCTCTTCAATTGGAAGATTGCTCCTTTCGAGCTACATCGACTGGTGTCAAATGACTAACTTGGAACCTCAGCTAATGCAGGCCTACTACTCGACCTAATAAACAGAAGGCCTATGATTTCGAGAAGGTTCTCAGACAGTCGCAGAGTGTCAACTTATTGTGAAATGTCTCGCGAAAAAGCAAGACGAACGATTTCCAAACGATTTCACTAAACTTCAACAATCGTAAAAACTGCATACACAGGTTTGCTGCACTGCAATGTTTGCAGGTGAGAAATCAATGTTCCAACATTCTCGTCTTATCCGCCAAAATTATCGTTGGCTGACAGAAAAACTAGATTCCGATTCTGGTCTTCTAACGATTCTCTATGCAGAAGAAGTGATAAGCCAAAGAGAATATTGTCAAGTTGCTTTCGAGAAGGATCGATTCGTGAAGAATGAAATGCTTTTGTCAATAATCGGCAGAAAGTCTGCTGATGATTTCGAAAAGTTCAGAATTGCATTGAACGCTACTTCACAAAGACATATCACCAACAGACTTACTGACGCATCAGCCTGTATGTGGCTAAGTTGTTTAGTAGTAGTGGTGGTAGTAGTAGTAGTAGTAGTGGTGGTGGTGGTGGTAATGGTAGTAGTAGTAGTATTAGTAGTATGTATGTATGTATGTATGTGTGTATTTCTATATCGCCTCTTAAAGCCCATTAGTACTCAGAGGCGGTCCCGACTACAGCCGCAGGTGTGTCGGAGTTAACACGCCGAAGCGCAACGAGCAAGTGTGAGTTAAGGACTTGTCCAAGGTCCCTACGCAGCGGCTTGGGTGGGAATCGAACCCGCGACCTTTCGGACGCGAATCGGCGACTCTAACACTTGTGCCACGACGCCTCATGTACTGATCATTGTACAACCAAAACAGACAGCCAGGATTTGTTGATCCTTGTTTCAAAAGTGTGCAAATATACCACAACACCAATAGTTGAAAAGAAATTTCATTTCGAAAGTGCATAAAATCTAATTTCACACACAAAGGTTATTTCTACAAAGTATTTCTAACAATGGCCATGTATTATGCCAGCCTAGCGGCACATGCGCTTAACCAACTGTAACGGCCCACCAAATACACTAGTGCAATCTATGTATTGATTTTACAACAGTAGATATCGCCGCCTTGAAACTATAAATCCGACAGCTAAATGATGTAGGGAAAATTGCTTTGGACATGCACACGAGATGAATATCAATTGATAACAGCAAACGCTGCAAATTAATTGAAAGGGTGTCACAGTGCTGATGATATTAAGCTGATGATACGAGAAGAATTGGAATGAAACGTAGAATGCACACTAATTCATTCTTACAAATATTCTCCATAATACTCTTGATGTATTTAGTGAAACTACGCTTAGCAAGACAAATATATGTGTGTCAGAGGTTAAAGGTTAAACAAGAGAAGTCAAGGGGTCAACAGTTCAACCCTCATTCGCAAGCAACTAGCTAGAACATGCCTATGAAGTGGCACTATATAAATATCAACTGACAATTGGAGGATGAAACTCTATTCAACAAATCAAGATTAACATTAATTCCTTTGTTCACAGATGCAAATGCTTGTATGACATCAGCTATCACCCACATTGAAATTAGATGGTGGCGTCTGAATTGAATCTATAGATGATAAACAAGGTATTTAAACAATTGACTTACTTAAGTGATGAATTAATTGGCATGTAGTCTTGATTTAAGTTCCAATAGTCATTGAAATAAACAATCGGGTAGTAGTAAACAGATCCAGGTAGAAATTCGACATCTGTAAGGAAAACACAGTCCAATTTACATAATGCCCCTTAATTTCCTTAAACCAACTGACAATCAATACAGTATGATTGACAGCAAAGAGAAACTATCTATAATAGACTCTCAAAACATCTAAACAAGTGTCGACTTGTGACAACCATGAATTCATTCAAATCATCACTTGAAGTCAATGGTAAATGGTCCGTAACATCAATATTTGGGAAATGGTCTGTAAATTCAACAGTAGATGATCTATACATGAAAGGTAAATAGAACGTAATAACAATGGTATATGGCCATAACCTTAACAGTTACGATAGGTGTCTCCAGAAAATCAATCAGAATTAAATTGCAAATATTACACATTTTCGCTTGGCCTTTGCTCGTTACTCCTCGTCAACCCATCGGGCTTTAGTAATGCTCTTAGGTCTTTCTTCTTTGGTCGCGGCAGAACTGGGAGCGCTTCTGAGTAATTTCTGAGCGAGGCGCTATATAAAAGTCCAGAATGAATGAATGAATTTCACATCAACAATTCACACAGTACTTCTGTCAATGTAAATTACAGGTACCATATAATATTGCAGTCATGCAAACTGCTATACAGTTTTCTGCAGCACATCAAGGTTCAAATTTCGTCATCAACAAGTTCTCGTCAATCTATAGTTAATTTCAGATATCAATATTTATATAGTTGATCAAAAAAGAAATTCCTCTTACACTCGTCAAGTGGTGAGGGTATCGACCCTGGGACCCAAGCCGTGTGGTCATCGATGAGGTTGATTGTCAGATTGGGATGCCAGTGTGACAGAATCTCAAAATTCGTCTCATTCTGTTGCTAAGAAAATAGGATAACACCAATGTCCATTGGAATCATCAGATATACTAATCACTCCGGGTGTCTACAAGCCAGGATGGACCCTCCACTAGAGCAGCAACTTGACGACTAGTCGACTACGATAGACTGAAATGTCCTTTTGACCGGGCTGGATGTGATAACGCCTCTAATACTATCCTACGAGATGTGTTATATAAATTCTCGAATGACTGTCTGCACAACATAGTTCAACATCTCTGTTTGGTCGTTGAGTCTGCTGCTACCAATTGCAGTTCCACTGTACTATCAGCTCTGTTTATCTGGCTAAGTAAACCAAGCAAATCGAGACTTGTCTAGCTTGGCCTCTATACAATCACCTCCCTGCTGCAGCGTGTCTTTGTGACCTTCCATATATGTGACTGTTTGTCTAATTTTAACCCTTTCAACTATAAGGCGAATATTCCTGAATAGTGGAATAATTCGTCCGAGGCGATTTTCGGCTCATCTCTAGTTAGTATAACGACTAACACACTTTTATGACAAATACAAGATCTAAGATCGAGTTCTCTAGCCTTCAAAGTTCAAACGTAAACTTAGCCATCTTTCGCAAGGCGATGTAGTAAACGATGCACTTTGGCATGTAAACTCTAACTCAGCATCAGCGCTGTAGTTGGGAGCACCTCCGAGTGACACATATCTTCGAATGACTGAATATATAGCCACCGTTGAAGGTGATTACTCGGAGGTGTTTCCAGTGGTAAGGCAATTCTCCGTAACTAACCCGAACAAGATCTGCTTGAACGTCCGTCGTGCCGGTCAGCAGATTCTTCAGCGTGTGATAGCGACGTTTCTTGAACTTGTTCAGTTCTGTAAAAAGACGAATGAAAATCACAGCTGCTAAGCTTTCAAAATTTGGGTCAACTATCCAGATCCGGTATCCTGTGGAAAAATCATATCCGGTCACCGCCTATGAATATCTAGTCTACAACTCTACATGCACTTAAAAAAGGTGAATAAAATCAGTTGAACACGCAAAGCATCTTATAAGTAGCTTACTATTACAATTACGAAAGGTGCTTACGTTTTGTTCTGTAAATCGTTTCTTTCTTTGAGTACCGTTCCTTGTCGTCGGGGTTCGGAGAGTGACCCGCTTTGACAAAGAAAACGTGCAGGTAAAGCGAACCGTTGTTTTGGACCCTCTTCGAAAATAACAACACAAGACATTCAGAAGACGTTGAATTACTGACTGTGGTTTACATAACAAATCTCCCGGCTAAGCAATGTGTCTAGGGTTGTCAGAAGTATTGAAAGATTGAAGACAACCCTAGCATCATTAAACCTCATGCTTTTAAAATTCTGCCATTTTACCAGAAGTTCATTCAGCATAGTAGTATGATACAGTGTAGTGCCTTAGCAAGATAATTTATGGAACTGAGCTCCTTGAAACATGCAAACGCGTTAAATCTCTGATAATTAGAGTTCCTTACTATCAGCTGTTCTGTGATTCTACATACTAAAAAAGTAATCAAGGAATCCAACTGCATAAAGGACAGATTTCTATTGTATTCGGTTCAGTAGAATACAACAGCAATCGATATCCCCCAACTATTCAAATGACAATGGATAACACGTCAACATGAAGAGCGCATGACATTTTTTGGCACGCCAGCTCAAAAAGGTTCGCCATCCCTGCTTTAACCCATAACCCTGTGTCATCGGCCAAACACTTTATGCAAAGAGCAAAGATGTTCCACTAGTAATGCAAGCACGAATATTCAAATACAAGGGAACATTGCCGATAAGGTTCATGCGTTTAGAAGTTCAAATTCACCTCAGATATTTCAACCTGACCACTTTTCTCGAGTACCCCATCACCGTTTGGTCCACCATACCAGTCGCCATACTCAAGTTCCTCCTCCAACCAGAAGATGGCGCTCTCACCGTAATCAGTAATCTTCTCTGTCTCCGTGACATACACGTACATGTCCTACGAAAACATACAATGACATCATTAATTCATTACGATAATTATAATAAGACATGAAGCAGGACAGTTTAAATACTCATATACATTTTCTAACTATCAATATTACTGGATTGCAAACCGTTTTAATGCACACATAGTCATGCAGATATGAGAATACAAAGAGATGTTTTTGAGTACTTAACATTCACGTTAGTTGGCCCATTCTTGCTTCATAATTTATATATATTGATCATATATAGCATGTCTTCAGTGACACAAAACCGCTCGAGTCAATCAAATTCCTTAAATGCAATGAGATATCTGCATAAAGTCTAGTAAACATAGGCAGTGGCACAGTGGATTTATTGGTATACTCACTATTGCCAAATGGCTGATATAGGGACATAAACAGTGTCTGGGGAACGGCCAATATACAGGATAAAAACAATTCACACCATACCCATCTAGAATAGCACATAGAATAGATAAAAAGAGCAATAGAAGACTTTTCAAGTTTGATAGCTCTTATAGAATCATTTTGTAACGCAACCTAAAGTGAAGTGGCATGGTATTTAAGAGGACGACACATCAGATTTCAAATCCGAGACCAAATGTGAAATACACACAGATTCCTAATGGCTGATTGAAATTAGACATTTATAAAGTGACAGTGTGAAACCTCATGAAAAGAAACTCATTCGTTGCACAACGACCTGAACAAATGAAATTATCATCAAACAATGCAGACTACAGGCACTTGCAAGACTTCGCAAGAGACCAACAAATCACAGCTCTTGGGAAAGGCAAAACAAAATATGCCAGGCTTTTGGACTGAGCATACAATGATCAGTTGAAGCACACGTAGTCATGAACACGACCTTTGCATGCCATCACCATTGATATGAGTACTGAGTGAATGCCATACATACACAGGAATAAAATGAGTGAAAATTCATCAATGACGAATCATATAAATTCTCGAATGTCAACTGAATGTCATACCAACAGAGTGCCATTCACAAAGACGTTTGAAGCAGGCAAGACCACGTTTTGCGAGCCATCTGCTTTCTGACCCTGAGGCGGTTGCGATCCCTTGCGGAAAAAGCTGCTGATGAGATAAATTATGAACATGCGCACGAGTATCGTCTTGAATACACCCCATCCTCCTGCACCTTGTTGCTGCTGCTGCTGTGGCTGCACCTGTTTCCAACATCAGTAAATTAACGTTAAGCAAAATTAAAGAGTGCATCCATGAGTATTACAAAGTTCGAAACATGTTTTCATGCAAAATAGTTGTTTTTCACATGATTTTATCAACATGCACAGCCATGGAATAAATCGATATTCACAACTTATAGGAATATTTTGAGCAGCAGTACTTCACTGTGGAAGGTTACAGCATTTTATTTTACACGTCTAGGGTTGTCAAATTGCAGCAAACATCTACCTATAGTCCTATATAGTAACTCACGTAACCATCGTTTTTTTTAACTGGGGTTAGAGCTTCTCTCCCTCTGCTTTTGCCCAGCGGATGAAGGCGAATGAATGCACTCTTTAATTTTACTATGTTATTTAGCAGTGCCTCCATCTGATTGGGTCGGGAGCGCTTCTGTGGATGTTTCTTAAAGACGCACTTTATAAATCAAAACTTACAATTACTGTTACAATCCAACATGATCAGGTATTTAAAATAAACTCAGATGACATTAGATATGGCACAATTAAACATCCCAAGATCTTAACCTAGACAATACTAGTAGGATAGCAAGATTTTGCAAAGAATTGATGGCCAACCTTCTCATCGACTTCTCAATGAAGATATAATCAATCTTTATTCATCACGAAATAGGGTTGAACAGAAACAAGAGGATATTTTTTAAAGTGGGATACAGTATCCTCGTGACAATAGACCTATCAATTACAAATGTTGCATAGTCAACTAAAAATACTACATAGTTATAAATTACATTAGGTGCATGGGAGATCACACAATATTTCAATGAAATCTTCTTGTAACAAAGGATGATAATCATTAAACGACTTTAGTTTATTCTCCTGTAAAGAGGTTAACGACTAATGTTTTAGTTATATTGGATATTAGTCAAATCGTCTTCGTTTTGCTAAAGAGTTCAAGAAATCCGTGATGGTCTCGCTCGGCGATAGGGTAGGGCCACCGAGAATTCTTCACAGAAATCTGACCCATGCTTCACACAGTCACAGGGTAGCCTTGAACGTCTAGATCCGAATTTAGACACCCAGTCGGATACAAATCCCCAAAAGACGTGGAAAATAACGTGCCTGGCCGTTCTCCGTCGACCCGTCCGTTGTTGCAACGGCCGATCCATTTTGCGGCTCAGCCTGGGACGGTTCGACCTGACCCGAGGGTCCCTCTGCTGCGCTCCCGTCGACGTCCGCCATGATGACTATTACAATACTAATGGTAGATGGAGCCACGGATTACATATATTACTGTGCGATCACGCGATGATGACGCAATTGTAACGGCGACCTTGGGCTCATGATGATAGGAAGTCGCTGATTAATTGTATTGTATTTACGTATTACATAATTATAGTGCCTTCCTTCTAAGCTGTCTTGACTCTCCTGACTCGACCTCTGATTTTAAGGTACTAATATGCCGAAGAGCCTCAGCTAAGCAACTTCGTATTTTGACCTACATAATATATAGTCTATGTCCAGTTAATTCAGTGCAATAACCTAAATCAAAATTTTCAGAAGTGTAGGATTACTAACATTAAGCATGGTAAATAACTATGGCATCTTCGTTTCTTAACATCCCTGGACAAACTATTACAGGCTCTACAGGCCTACTCATCAGCCAAGGGAGGAGGGGTGAAGAATGATTATAAAATCCTGCAACCAAAGTATATAGTCAAGTGTGCTGAATTCACAGCCCAATTTTGTAGATATAGGAGACCAAATTAAAAAAACTTTCTTCTATGTCAGAGATTTTGTACCAGTTAGGATTTATGAGTTTTCTGTACAATCTGCCACAAATACACCAGCAAGACTCATTGCACATTTCTTGGATATTTGCACATCTTGTCATATATGTTAAATGAACTTCATTGGCTCCCAGTCTTATTTAGAATTAAGTTGTTTATTTATTCACACATTTCCACACCACCCCTTCAAGTCCACTACTACTCAGAGGCAGTTACGACTACAGCCCAAAGGTGTGTCGGAGTTCACACGCCGAAGTGCCTCGAGCAAATGTGAGTGAAGGACTTGCTCAAGGTTCCTACGTGTGGCTTGGGTCTGAATCGAATTCGCAACCCATCCCACTGACTGCCACGCCCCACTAAACACTTGGTCTTCCTCTGTCACTAGGATCCAGCAAGGTTTAGCACCTAAACGCCATTATGAACTGATTGGCAAATCAATCTCTTAATGCTCCTCTGACATCCTCTATGCTGCTGACCAACTTGACTTATTTGTGCTTGAACAAGAACCTCGTTTAACCAACACATACTAGGTCATTTACTTTGGAATGAACCCTGACTGCTATCGGAAGCAACATGTTAATGGCATTTTCACCTACTTCCTTCAAAATATTTATTTCTGAGAGAGCGCTTTAGAATAGTCCCTGCTGCAAGGAGTGCTTTACAAATGTTCATATTACACTCGAATCCTTGTTGACCTCAGTACAAAACAAAATCTTCCCAGCAACAGCAAAATACTATTGAATGTATTCAAATAATTTACTACTTTCCATGACTGTGTTTTATTATATTGCGAAAGCAGGTCTGCGGTTAATCAAAAATTGCAACCAACAAAAGCTCCATCAAGAAGAATTAATATTTTGAATGAAGAAATGTCTAATTTCATCATTTCATGAAGATAATAGGTAGCTTTCATAAATACATGAAACACATAGAAACACCACCAATGTCACTCACCACTAGAAACTATAACATACAGTCATACATACACATGTAAGATTAAGTTGGAAGACAACATACATTTTTTAAATTACTATTTTTTAAAGTTTACATGCATTTATTAAGCACAGCCAATAAATGAGAGCATAATATGTGTATCGATGCCCTTATCAATCACGAGACTTCGTCAAAGTTCCAATACAGTAAAGTTGCACAGGATGTACAGAGCATAAAAGTATATGAAACATGGTCATCGCGAATTCAATTGCAGACAAGTCACAATAACCCATTTCTTTCCAAATTCTGCAACAGCCCAATTTATCACCTACTTTCAAAGCAAAAATATCTTAACTGGAATAAGAGATCCAATTAACAAGAACTTTAACACCAAATTTTAGCCTGCTGCTTCTATAAAAGAAAAAACCACATACATGTACCAGATGAACAATATTCTGACTTATATAGCTTTTATTGAAAGTTCACTTAACTGCTAAAAGCCCAAGAAACACAGAGCAGCAATTTCTATTGCAATATAATAATAATCTACGTAGAGATTTGAGTGCCATAATTCGTAAGCAGTCGAAAGAAAGTTAACGCAACAATTCAGAAGCAGGGTGACTCTAAAAAGTCCAAGTTAACAAGTCCTATTTCGAGATAAAATCAACGGCAACTTCTTGCTCAATACACCGGTAAGTTCCTCTGCATTGCATCTTAGTGCTAAGGGTGATGTTCAAACTTGAAGCCATCAAGAGAGTCTAACAAAACGCTACTAGTGAAAACACAGCTAATATTTGCAGTCACAAACTCACAATGACAATACGACTGGACTTGTGCAAAGCTCAAATTTACGCTTTCTGCTGACACTAGAAGCTTTAGAAATTAGAGAAAAATTAGGGGGATCATCCTGATGAATGTACAGCTCGCTTTTCTTCTGCAATTATCGACCAATTAGGAGAGCGCACATCAGAAGCCAACCAATTGAAATCATCCACATCGTCCCAGTTGTTCCGCAATCGATCTAGTCCAGCACGACCGTAGTCTGCATCCATCCCACTGTATGACCAATTGTAAGGTGCAAACGCTACAGTATTGCAATCCTCAATGATTGCTCGGCTCGTAACGTGGAGGTAGAAATCGGTTTTTGTCGTCGTGTGCACACGTAGCTGTTGGCAGGCAAGAACAAAAACGCACCCGCGACAATTGTCGATGAAGGCTGAGCCCGATAAAGGGCCACAGAAGATGCGACAGTTGTCCAATTTGTTCACATGAAGGGCGTTTGGTGAACCCTGGAGTTGAATGGTACAGTTTACCAGTGAAGATAATGTTACATCTTTGCCGCTGATTTCTTCTCGCGTTTTACATACGACTGCATCACTCAAGTTGCCGAATCCACAGACGCTGGAGTCGTCCTCACGAATAGCATGTTTGGGGTTCACTGTCTCCGATGGGGCATCGATTGTATCGCTTGGAATAGACACAACTTTCTTTTTGTCGCTCTTAAATGCAAATTTCTTCTTCGGCAGAACTGCAGACCGCTTTTCCTCAAGCGAATTCTTCAGCTGGTTGACGACGTCCTGCGCTTTTTCTACGCTGAATGGCGACAGAAACTGAATGGAGTCGGTCAGAAGTTTCTGCAGCTTTTGAACGGACAACGAAAGATTCTCGAAGTGACTTGATCTCTCGGTCACGGCGATGACATCACTTTGAGTCAGACCTAGTTCAACGTCGGCCTGCAGTGTCTCGAACTCCTTTCTAAAGAAATCGGTCGTCTCCTGGACGAGTTGCGATTCCCCCTTGGCCGCCTTTCGATTCTGAATGTTCGTGAGTCTCTCTTCGTCCCTCTTCTGCAGACGACCGGTTATTATCGACTTTTTGGCTTCAGCTTCGCTTAAACCGGTGTCGCCATCGTGAGTCGCCATTTTGTCAACACTGAGATACAAAGACATCGAATCTACAAAGCTTTTGAATTCCAGATTGTAACAGTGATCAGTGGCGTCGCCAGAGTCTGGAGGTTGGGGAGCAGAGAATTTAAAATTATGGAATTATTGAATAATTATATTTGGAGTTACTCGGAGTCGGCGAGCTGCGATGGATTTGGAGAGGGGATGTGCTTACATTTATTTGGCGGCATTCTAAGCTGTCATTGTAAGCTACCAAACTATTTAAGTGCTGAAAGACCTCAGTTAGATTATACCTGGGACTATTATTACGGACTTAGATATGGATGAACTGTACATACATGTATGATCACAGTATATACATTGCAGTGTAACTCTATATACTGTGATGCGACCAAATTTGCAAGCCTTTGAGATGTTAATGTGATTCTCATGTTTAACTACAATATCTTTGGTGTGGTTGGCAATTGGTAGGCCTATAATAATAATAATAATAATAAGTTTTGCAGCATAATAAGTTATTAGTTTCTAAGAGCCTCGAGGGATCATTTTTACCTCGGGCATTAAAAAAAATATAAAATAATAATAATAATATACGAGGATATAAGCCTACTTTGATTTGATTTTGATTTGACTAATTATGCCTACTGTCATCCTTTGTAGAAAGATTAAAGTCATGGATCTGTTGTCGTAGTTATTGCACGAACATGATCGGGTTGGAGAGGAAGGTTTAGGTAGGGCATACGTCGTATGAATGAGGATGGACGCAGATTCACTGCATCCGATTTGGGCCAGAGCGATCGACGGTTTTTCCCTAATGTTGGGAATGTGGGAAAATTTTTGCTAGTTGAGGCTAGTTGAAGCCCATGAATGAGAAACTGCCATTGGCCTATAACCTTAAACTCGCTAATGTAGAAACCACGTGATTACAATATACTTATTATTGCTAATTCGACTGATATTTAAATACTAATGTGTGCATAATTGTTATGTCTAATCTGTTATTTCAATTAGGCCTACAGCTGCATCCGAATGGCATCGTACGTGCATTTCTAAAATTAATAGTCCAGCCACCTGTGCATTGGATGGTACTAGGCCTATGAGACGCGGTAGCCTAGTGTAGTGGACTGTAAGAGGCGGTATAGAAATACACACATACATACATATAATATATTTGTAGGTGTGCTTGGCCTTATATTTTGATGAATGCCATCAGAACATAATCAGATCTGAATAAATTAAATATGCAGAAACTTTTATCTGATAAGCTAGAAGTCAAGGCGTTTTTGCACACGACAGCTGCTACTGCTTAGGCTAATTGGTTCAAAAGTCTAACATTTTCTTCAGACGGAAGGTCTAGTAGGCCCTAACAGTCCACGCGGAAAGATTATTCACGTAAAAAAAACGTTGAAGAAAGTTGCATATTAAGCTTATAATTGTTGAAAATAGACACGTAAAGAAACAACATAACTGTGACCAAGGCCGTAGACAGAGGCGCGTTTTGGGTCCTTAAACACCCCAGAAATGAAAATATGGCGATGAATAAGTTCGTTTCTAGTGTAAACAGTAGGAGAACACGAGTTTTTAGGTGAAAAACACCCACCCACCCAACAGAAAATGTAGGGCCTAAAAGGAATTTCTTAAGAACGTAGAAAACACACCCCACCCACTTGAAACGAAATCCTGGCTATACGGCTTTGGGTGTTACATTTTCAGATCTAAGTGAATAGCTAGGCCTATCAGTCTTGTAGTTTTTAAGAACGAAGAATCTTCTTATATTTTATAGGGAACCGTTGTGAAAGAATGGAAATTAATGTTCCGCTTCTTGCTGTTAGTCGTTCTACTACTTGTTGCCATACCTCAACCATCGATGCAGGATCCAATGAAGAGTAAGCCCACCCCACTTCTCATTGGCGAAGTTGTCTGCATTTTGCAGTACTTTTTTCCGTTTTTTTTAAATCATCGTTTATTAGTGAGTCAGCCTGTCTAGAATTTCTATGAATTCTTTGAATTGCAACTAGTCCCTAATATGATGATGATCACTGAACAGGAGACTATGTCACTACACTTCGCAAGTTTATCACTTCACATTTTGTGTATCACTGCATTTTCGAACAAACCCGATTCTTAAACCGAGCTATAGGAGCTAGAGGTTATCCAGGAGTATTGCGTCAAGCCGGAAAGGTTATTCGCGGTAAGTCCATGGTGGTCTGACTCCGATGGTTTTAACCCTCAGGCTACCAAGCTTTTTTGTGACATAAACTACCAAGGAGGTGGGTCGACATGTATTTCGTGTTTGGCTTTAGATATAATATCTTGCAATACGCTATTCGCTTCAGCGTCCATATATTTGAATACAAGGCTATATTTATCTTTAAATTATGTGAATGCACCTCGAAGTTATACATATTTTGACATGGGCACGCTTAGACTCCACACAACTTGTAGGCCTACGTGTTTCATAAGCTAATGTAAATCAGTCTGTTTGACTTCGTGTATGGCTTCAGGTATCATACTGTATCTTGCGATACACCAGTCGATTCAGCATCTTCTCTTGAACAAATGGATGTATTTAACTTTGAAATATATGAATGGACGTTGAAGTTATACAATTTTGAACTAGGGGTAGGCCTACCCGTAGAGTCCACACAACTTCTACCTGTTGGATAATCCAACGTATGACAACGTTTGTGTTCTGTGTATCGAAGAACATTTCTGATGTAATAACACTTACTTTGTATGAATATAAACTTGTCCAAGGTCTGCTTTATTTGAAAAAATAATTGTATGGCATATAGCTACATCAACATGAAACAAACTGCTATAATCACTAAGTCTTGTTCTCAGCATTGAATAGGTAGCCTATAATATTATGGATTTCCATCTGGTGCGTCTGTCATGGCATGAATGATTGCTTGAACATACAAGACAGTGTGCAAGCCAATTAGTATAACTCTTCATGCTCCGTATGGAATAGTATAATTTGTTTCTACTTCAGAGATAATTATAATTATTGTTGTACATAGGATCAACTTAGGTGGATACGTTGTAGCTAATTAAATGTCTTCGAGATCCCATAGATGTTCTCACCGGTGTATGGGCAGACAAGCACAGGCGTAAGTTTGTATGGTGTCCTGCAGTCACCATCATCATCATCATCATCATCATCATTGTTCTCCTCCGTCCGGCGGCGCCGACGATGAGGCCTTTACATGCTGTCTCCACGCA
>JAQFXW010001543.1:0-14683 GCA_034693945.1 Dendrobaena attemsi | reverse complement strand
ATGAGGACAGACAATCCCGAGATAATCTCAAGACTTCCAGATTTGTCATGACTCTACTACACGATCTCCTTGGGGAAGGTTACACATCCTACATGGACAACTACTACACTCTTCAGAGAACTTATTGCAAAGGACACTGATGCAGTGAGGGCCGTGCGTTTGAATAGAAATAATATGCCAGTAGATGTGAAGAAGAAAATAGCATTCGATAGACCAACAAGTCAGGCGCGTGTTAGCCAATCAACAGTTGAAGGAGACCCCTTCGATTGACCAGTCATCATTTTTCTCCTAGCTATGCACAAGCCATAGCAAAGAAGGTCCATGCACATAGAATTTGAAACAGCTTGTTCTTCAAAAACTGAATATGAGGAAAGTCTGGATAGAGTCACAATACGAGTGTGCTGATTGTGTAGGATGTTGGGTTGTGCGCAGCACCATGCTTCAGGCTCCATCACACTAATTCTGATGCAAAATGTAACTTTGATTAGTTTTGATAACCCCAAAATGATTTTTTTGTTCTATATTACATTGAAATTGTCATAAAATGTGACATTTGCATAACAGGAAAAAGCTAATTTCTTCACAATTTCTTCCAAAATAATTCCACAGTGTGCGAAATATTTACAACTAATAAGTTACACAGTAAAGGGGTTAATTGAGTTACAATGCAGTGCTTTCATATGCTCTCATGCATTGCAGTTTGCTGCCCCAAGGAAGGGAACTTACAACCAATGTTCGTTTTTGTTTGAATTTGTGCTTGTTAAAATTTTCTTAACATTAATTCTGGTATGATAAGAGCCATGAATTTGAACATCCTCTATGAGTTGCCAGATCAATATTTTTGACAAACTGCTAGGTTGGAAATAAATAGAACAATGTCTAAAACTTTATCATTCATGACCTATTTTTAAGCTCAAGTTTCAAATTGTTGTATAAACCTAATATTGACTGGTTCATTGTGCTAGCGTTCTGTGGATGACTGAACACGAACGATGAGGTGTGGTAAATACTAAATAGTCCTATATAAAAATCAATTTGTAGCTAAAAACAAAAGTTAATGATTAATTATTCATTGCCAGAAAGAAATTGAGCCAAAAGACACACATTCATCCCATACGATTGGTTGCATGACTGAGCTGCCATTTAAAAGTTGCAATCACTTAATGTAAATTCTTGTTTAAATCTAACGCCTCTTTTATAAAATATTATTTCATGCAATACATTTTCATTGTTCGACCTGTTGTGGTGCCATGCTCTGAGCATACATAATGAGCATACTCACTGGTCTTCCAAAGGTTAATCTTGCACCTCTCCAGTCCGTGCCGAATTCTGACGCTAGACTTATTGCCCGCTTTCCTCTGTACTCCCACATTTCAACTGTCATGTTCTAAGAACTTCACTCGTTCCCCTCCATACACGCATTCAATTCAAAATCCTTTATCTTAATGTCAAGGCAAAACGGGGCCTTGGTCCAAAATACCTTCTCCTGTCCATCCTTACTCCACTTTCCGCTTCTTCTCTTCGTTGCTCATGTAGACTTGAACTCTTGGTCCCCCGATCTAGAACAGCAATGGCACAGACTAGGTCGTTTGCTTCTGCTGGCCCATCTCCCTGTGGAACGCGCTTCCTCCTCTTACTCGTTCATCATTTCTGTCTGTTTCTCTCTCATCTTCATTCGCTCTTCTCAAAACCTAGCTGTTTGCACGTGGCCTTGCACATTGGAAGCGTCTCTGACGGTTAACCCTACAAGATACACTATATAAATGCTTAGATACGATACGATACTTGCAGAGTATGTTTTTTAAAGTAATATTTGCAATAAATTTATGAACAGCATTGATTTTCCAACACTCTTACCATTGAAAGTGTTGAGTAAGCACTCATAATTCGCCATATTGTATAATGTATGTGAATGATGACTTTGATATATTAATAGATTGCATTGTAAGTGCCACCTAACGAATTGACCTTCTGTGATTCCGACCTGACTCACAATAAACAAAGCAGCCTGGCTATTGGAGATTTGATTTGGCATGCCGCTGAATAATATGCTGGTCTCCTGGTGTGGCTTTTATGCGAACCTGAAAAATTTAGATTTGCCCTTGTGATTTAGTTAAATGGCGCTATACAGCATACAAGTTGTCTTATTGTGTTGTATTCAAGTAGTTATATTTATTTACATAATTCATTTGCATTAAGAACATGCATGTACTAAAAGTGACTGGGAGATCAGTGAAGACTTTGTTAAAGTGTTGTACGACTCTAGTGACGGTTTTGCAACGGGTGTCTTTAGTTTAGATGCATATCATTAAAATAGTTAATCCAAATGAATTACAGTCTCCCAGCATCTTTTATTCCTTGTGGTTAGTTAAAAGGTGCTATAGTATACACTATACAGTGCTCTGAAACTGTCTTCATATGTTTATATTTTTCACATCAAACAATACGATAAAGAAAATACCAATGCTGTGTTTTCAGTAACCCGACGCAGTCACTGTTTTGGGGCGACTTAAATTTTTTTATAAAATTAGTTTAAACAAAATTGAAAGAAACAAAATTAAACAAAATATTTGTTTACATTTTTTTTTACAAAATATGAGGCACAATAGTGGACTTCTATCACTATCAAAACAGTCAAAAAATCAAATAGTTAGAAATCTTAAAAGTAGCAAGCTTTATATAAAAGAGGTAAAACCAAATTCACTGGTTTCTTTTATCTACAGGCTTTAGGCAACAGTGTATCAAAGCGTGCTGTTGTAGTTAAGGGTAAAATGGTGAAATAGAATCATATAAAATATTTAAATAATATTTTCCTATCTGCCTACCCTGTTTTAAAAACATCTGTTCCGGAAACACACCATTAATTTTTTGGGTTTAACAGTGTTGTGGAATAACTTAACTTGCACATTGTAAAGAATCACCGATTAACCAGTAGTGTGTTACATGTCCACGTGCTGCATGGCCAGTTGGAAGGATCTCCAAGTTTGGTCATGTGCCCGACTTTATCAGGAATGATTTACATTGGCTTCCTGTTAGTTATATTTATATATAGCGTATCCAGTTATTGTCTTGATCTCGCACTCACTGTTTGGTATCGCTCCACCTTATATTAGAAATTTGTGCATTTGTGTTGGCACCATTTTGGGGTGAGTTGCTCTTGTTCAACTGCCCATGGTGAACTTTTGATCCCTTGGTCACGGACTTCTACTGCACACACAGTATCGCTCTTTTTCAATTGTTGGTCCTGCACTTTGGAATGTTCTTCCGCTTACTTTACGTTTACTACCAAAAGACTCTTCTGGTTCCTTTTACGCTTCTCTTAAGACTGCTCTTTCGCCGGGCTGGTTTGGGAGTGCCTCTTGAGTAATTTTCTTGAAGGGCGTATACATATTTGTGAATAAATAAATAAATGTATGTAGAATTGTATAGCATGTGTACATGTATGCAGCAAGATAGACATGTTGTGCAGCAAGATACTGATGGTCATTTCTGAGCTAAAAGGCATTTCAAATCTTCTACCTTTGGTTAGTGGCAATCTACATTGTGGATACCAGAAAATATTTAATTATTTCTACTAAGCTACTATTTTAACCCTTTAATGCCAAGAGGGATAGGAAAACACATACCATTTACTACCTTCCCGGCATTATAGGGTTAAGAAATGCAGCTTGAAGTGTGTTCAGAATGTATGCTGAGCTGAGTGGTAAATGTTTTTTGCTTTGCCACTCTTCATTAAAGCAATCTAGACTGGTCAATTTTGATACTCACTATTAATAGGTTTCTGGTTTTAATTGGTGTTAGGGTCGTGAAACAAGGCTGACGCAGCTAGCCGAACTGAAGGATCACATCCAACATGTGTACATCCCACGTGATCGAACTTGGATCCTTCTGTTTCCAGAGGGAGGATTTCTACGCAAGAGAAAAGATGCAAGCCAGGCGTAAGTCATATGTGTAAAGAAATGCATGTTCTTATGCGAAGTATGTCATCTTTAGGGCATAACCGAAATCCAGTTCGGAATCCAACCGGATATGACGTAATTGAAATTATCCGAAATCGGAATGTACAGTCCTCACTCCATCCGACTTTGCCACAGACAGAAATGCACAGAGGCAGAGACAAAGAGACATGCAGAGGGTGAAAGACGTCTCCACGCTGCTACCAATCTGAAGGCAAACAAAGCAGTTGACCTCTTGGCATGAGTCAGCAAAGATGACCCACCGGCGAAGATAAACCAGCTGCCTTTCACCAAAAGTGCACTAAGTCTGGTCTGACTTGAAGTAGACCAAAGAAATACACATGACAATATAGGCATACACATATCACCGATTCCAGGAACTTTTGGGTGAGGTGGTATCCGCAGCCATGTTTCACTAACACGACCGATCAATGGACAGAAGTCTCCATCACCATCCATGAGATCGGCAGACCCCCACCTTTGTAGAGTTGCTTACCGGAACGACATTCAATTACAAAGTGCCTCTTTCAGCCATGCCTTCCTGGGCCTATGTGTTGCCAGTCTATATGCGTGTTGATGCCAGGACTTGTGTTCAGCAACTTCCATTGTAAAATCTTTCGGCATGGGTTTTGACCAAAAGTCATTTTGTAACTTTCGATCTGATTGTGGTTTTGTCCAAAACCAGAATTTTAGTTTCGGTCAGTTTCTAGTTGTGTTTTGGGAAAGGTTAGTCTGAATTACTAGCTGTGAGATATCAGAGATGCTACATTACATTGGAGAGTGGAGGCTGGTCATCCATGAAACTAATTCCGTGAATGTTTCTAATATGTCGTAGTATAAGTACAGTGTAAAATTTGTTTTCTTACAGTTATGCTATAAAGCATGGATATCCTGTTCTGGAACATGTTACCCTGCCAAGAGTTGGAGCCATGCTGACAATAATGCAAGCTCTGTCAGACGACACATCATCATCACCACCACCACCATCATCAGAATTGTCAAACAACATCAATTCAGAGGAAAGGACTAAGGAAGCTGCAGGTCAGACTTTGAGATGAGGTGTTGTTTCTGACGCACTAATTCAGTCATCCACAGACTTAGTATAGTGATCCTCCTAGATATTTCTACTCAGACATTTTGCAGGCCAACTCCAGCAAATTGGAAAGTTTCAGATTCTTGCTAAAGGCATATAGAGAATCTGTGCATCTGTCTTGTCTGTCTGTGTGTCTGACTGTCTGCATGTTTGTTTTTGCATCTGTCTGCATGGTGGTGTGTATCTGTGTGTCTATATAATATCTCTGTGCGCATTTTAAGGAACACCTAGACTTTTCATTTATAACTGAGGGTCTCATACATTTTTGATGTCAATTTCTCACAAGTTTGTTTAACCTCAATGCGATTGTTATTCATCTAAATAGAATATAGTTGTCACGTAGTCGGATCGATGAAAGGATCTGTTTACATCATATTTACTTTTGAAAGTATATCGTGGAACATTCTTTCCCACTTCAAGTGGAACATGATTACATTTACCTATTTGGTTTTCTCCAATTTTATATGCACTGTATCCTTCTCCCAGCTATGTTGTGCTCTTTAAGTGAATCGACATAAAAAAATTATGTCGTCAAGGCTTGTGAATAAATGAATGTACAATGCAATAAAGTAATATAGTTCTTGGATTCCATTTGACACTTGATTTCGATGTCTTTATTTTATAAGGGAAGATATCGTAAGATTCAGTTGAATTGTTTTGGTTGCCTGCATCAGATTCCTCGTGCGATGACGCAAAGAAAGCGAAGCTATTGAAGTGGATCATTGATATAACGATCGCCTATCCCAAAGGAAAACCTCTAGATCTGTTCTGCATCATCTTCGGAAACCGCCAGCCGTGCCAGACGGTCATCTATTTCCGGCGGTACAATGTGGAAGAAGTGCCGAACACCGAGGAGGCACTGCTGAGCTGGATGTATGATCGCTGGGCTGAGAAGGATAAGCTGCTCGCACACTTCTACGAAACGGGCAGATTTCCTGAGTCGCCGGTGGCAAATGGTAATGCCGTGAGTCAGAATGGTGAGCCACGAGTGCTCGACTTGAACAGCGCTCAATGCTGTTTGATGCATGTTCTCTACTGTTTGTCAACCTGTATCCATTTGGGTTTGATCTACAACGTCGTATCTTCTATAGTTAACCTTTTGTCATGATTAGAGTATCGTTGTACGCTAGAAGTGAACACGTCGTGAAGGAATTTCCATGGACATTTTAGAGCCGGACATCTGTAAAGTCGTACTTAATACTTATATAGCCTCTGATTTTTAGAGTTCTGGTTCGTTCTTAGGTTTTGGGTTTTCAGTATTGCCGGTGTTTAACTGTTTATGCGTAAGTTGAGTCATTTTCAATTGAATTAATGTACGTGACTGATGGTGTCTCATTTGATGTACCCTGCGCTACTGATTAGATTTATGTGTTCGTATGCATATTGCTGATCCGTTCTCTCTATAGCGTGCCAAGCTGTAGAGAAAAATGATAGTTACTGCATTTATATTCTCATAAGTTGATGGGAATTGATTTAGAAATCATGTTTTCATCTAGCCCAAAATGCCAGGTTGAGTGAAATGTGCATTTTAAATTCCACTGCTCGAGGACAAATGTTTCCCAAGTAGGATAACTGAGACGTTATATGCGATTCATGATGTGCATATGTTGCAAGCCCATGTGTAGTCATGCGAGCCTATGTGTAGTCATGTGAAACATCTCCTAAGTTCACTTTTGCATTTAAAGACTTGCCTACGGAATTCTTTTCTGAATAAGATATGCGTGATTTCTTATACTTTTGGCATATTTCAACAGTTGGACCAAGGTTTTAAAAGCTGTGTGTTTCAAAAGCGACTTAAGGATCAGTTTTCTGATTTTGAGGAACTGCTTTCCTTGGATAATCGAGTAACACTTTGGAAGTTTGCTAGGCTTCTTCTACTGGTTATTTCATTTACTTTTTCATCCTCGATGTATTTTGTTAAGTGTTTGCTTTTAATATATTGTTGTTGTTAATGTTTACAATAGGTGCGTATAACTGCATACAGTCGCTTGGAGTGAGTTATTTCGGTTTTTCGATGTTGTTTAATTTTCTATGCAGAATGTTAGGTTCTAAGTGATGAAATAGGAATTTTTTAATTAAGTTGATCTTTCGTTACTCCTTCAAAAGGTTTATTTTGTCTGCATGCCTGATTTACTGTTGTTTCAATATTTGGAGTTTACATGCAGTGATTGTAACAAGGGTAGAGTCAGAATTTTTGGTTCAGAAGCAGTTTGGTTAATGTTCCCAAGGAACCGCATTACCTGTCTGCTGTGCTTAGGGTTGTACTAGTCGCCATATCAGCCTCGGGTGATATTCAGACGTGATTTCTCACAGCAGTTCTGTTTGCTGTGCTTGAGATTTCGAACGGTTCTTGCCGCTGTAGGAACCAGAAAATCAGCTCTGGTGTGAAGGGACTCAAAGTGTAGCTTGGACTTCTGCTTTGTTGAGTATTATTAAATTTTGTCAATGTATGTCAAAACGTATTTCTGTATCTGGTTGTGTACTGTAGGATGTACATTGTACACACGGATATGTGTGTATCTATGTTTGTATATCTGGCTTAGGTTGCTTTATATGGTTGGATGGGAGGTTCCGTGCTTCAAATTACTGAAAGGGCATCTATATTTTAAGGGGCAAATCAATAAAATCCGCTTTCAGTTCCTGAACCATTTCCTTTACTCGAATTATTTATTACAGAGGTTGTTTCAGTGAGATGTAAATATGCATGTTCTATGATATTGATTGGTGAGATCATTCACAATTGCTTCGATGTTTGAGTTACCAACAAAGACGTAGCGAGGAAGACATTTCGGGAGACGGTTTTTCAATGAGCACGGTCAGAAAAGGTCACACATTTCATCCAAAAATATAATTTGCATTTAGATTTTGTAGAAGTAATTGTTTTTGGAGTGTTTGAACCCTTGAAACCCCCATTAAATATGGAGATGTGAGTTGATACTTTGCCTGTTGAGTGTAGACTGCACTGAACAGAGTGTGAATTATAGCTCATATTAACGGATCTGAGCCTAACTTTAAGCTGACCAGAATGCTTGCTTTGAGATTCTGCTGCCATGTTCCAAACTACAGCATTCCATTTATTTGCTACTACTTTGTTTGGTGCTGTGGACAATGGACACAACACTGGCAAGCACAATGAATTACGGGAGATGGAGCCTAGTTAGTACGTTGATGGTCAACTGTCAGTGTAAGACCGGTCCATCTGTATTACCCATCCATCCAAACCCAACTCAACCTATGTTTACTTTTGTGATTAGGTCTTAATCATCCTTCAGGCTTGAATTAATAACTCTCTGGGGAGGGGTCAGCCACTAGGATGTTCCACTTATTTCCGGTATCTTCTATTTTCGATTCAGGTCTTCTTGTATCGTGTCTCCCTATTTCTTCTTCTGTCATCCACGATTGCCGTATCCATTGACATCTACTTTCAGGATTCATTAATGTCATCCTCTCTTCGCATCACATGTCCATTTTTCGTACCATCGGAACCTGTTCTCTCGTACAGTTATACATATGTGATTAGTACTTATGTAACTGTTCAAAATGAAAAGGTGTCCCGCGAGTGTTACTGAGGGCTTTGTTTGACCTGCAGCCAAAGGATCATTGAGGTCCCAATACAAGACTTTGGTGAAGTGCCAGCAGAGGCTGACTTGTGTTTTGCCCTCGTTTTCCACAGAAGTACATTCTGACGTATGGTATGTAGTGCGCTATTTAATTATTGTTTTAAACGAAACCGAGGCATGAGAAGATTTGTAAATTTTCTCGTTTGACCTCATTCTTTAAAGTCATGCAAAACCTCATTTTTGCGTTTGCTAGTGTCATTTTTGTGTTTCGCACTTACGTAACTCTAATAACAGAGCTATCAAGAATAGAAAAGGCCGGTAAAGTTCCCTAATGCTGCACATTTTGAAACAGAATGCAGATAGTTGTTAGTCACAGTCTGGGTTGTCCTGCTAGTACGCCGTCCTCACTCTGCTATGTATTTGTGTGCTCTTCGATCCTCTGATCGCCTCGACCTTTTTGTTCCACTTGTCAGGACCACAATGTCCCAGACTCGATCCTTTGCTAGCGCTGGTCCATCACTTGTGGAATTGTCTTTAGTCTTCGCTCTACCTTTCTCTCTGCAAGTGTTTCTACATCCTTCTCATCTCAAACCATATCTATTTTCTTTAGGTCTTCGCACTGGGAGTGCTTCTGAAGGGCAAATGCTGTGAGAAGCGCTTTATAGGTGCACAAGTACAATACAATAACTCGAGCGCTTTTTCAGGTTTCATTTTTACATTGCAAGGGTTAGCTGAGCGAGACAAACTATGTTTACAATTCATAAAAGTATGTTTACAGAAATATCTAGGTAAAAATCTGTAGCTCTGTCGCCTACTTTGCATTGTGTAACTCTTCGACCGCTTTCGTACGCACCAACAGTAGGGCATGCAGCTTTGGCTTTCATAGCTGTAGATATTGGCATTCTCTGAAAATGCCAGCATTTGATTCACGGCTGCAGACACTAGCATTCTCTGAAAATGCATGGCTCTCATAGCTGCCGAATGCAGATGCCTGGCTTTCTTAACTGCAGATACTATATTCTCAGCAAATGCAAGCATTTTTCGTATTTACACTCTTGGCAGATGCCATCTTGGTTGAAATGGTAAGCATTTGTGTTCATTTTCATCTTATGTTAAATGCATCAATCTGTGTGAACTATTCTAATAAGTAGGTGAAGATTATAGTAATTAAGTTCATGCTTTATCGAAAAGCTAGGTGCAGTTTTAATTAAAGACAAAGTTTCATGTGCAGTCAATTTTCTTGTTTTTATGTTCACCTTTTCAGATACAATTTTTCTAATTAACCGTGGTTTAAAAGAGTGACGTTGTCTTGATGTCATAAATTTGAAATTATCAAGAATGACGAGACGTTGTAGTACTCCTACATATTTTAAGGCTGTTCTGTGACAGGCCTGAATTTCTATGGATGGTATAAGATGCTAGTCTGTGATGTCCTGCAGTGGAAATTTGTCGGTGCTGCGGTCATCACAAACCATCATTTTTTATGTGTTCACGTATGCTGTTGTAACTTTGATGGCTTTTGTGCACTTTTTAACATGTTTGTATCATGTTTGATGATACTGTTGCAAATGCTATTCTTTGGGCGTAAATCAACACAAAACCTGATGTAAATAAGACAATAAGTTAGGTGTTATATGTTACTTGTAAATGAGTGACAATTAAGAATTCTTAATTTTTCTATTTCCTGTTAAACAAGACGGGAAGGTTAGGGATAGAACTAACCACTCGCCGTCTTATGCAAAGGCTAAGGAAAAGAAGTACCCCGCCACGTCATAATATTATGGCTGTCAATGGGACTGTGATCCTTCAACAAAACACATTAAATGTGTATGATCTAGTCTGAATGTTTACTGGAATTAGCATATATTGAGAAAATTAGCTTTTACTTAGCAAGTTGTGCGTTGCAGTGCGTAATTTCTAAGCTGGTTCAACGTGCATTATCCACAAGCTTGCAGTTTTGTTTCGACACAGCAGAGTATGTAGTCTTGCTTGTCTGAACTAGGTGCTGTTGTGTTGGACCAGATAAGTGTCAGGCGGACCAAAAATCATCTTTGCTAAGTCGGCAAACTACATTTTGAAAAGAGAGCTTGATAAACATTAGGTGAGAAGCTAAAGGTAATGTTCACTAAATATATATTCATATCATCGTAAACCTGTAATGGATCTCCAGACAGACTTCAGTACAGCTTTCCAATGTATTCACCGAGAGCGATCTCTTGCCATGTAACCTCGGAGAGAGATTTCAATTTGACTGCACACTGCCTTTGGCTGTCTGTATTATTAGTCTTTTTCACCTCGATTTGATCTCTTGCCAATTCAAAGGGCCTGTCTCTTGCTGAATTAATAAGTGACTAATGCAGACTTACAAGCTTACAATACAGTCTACTTGCAATAAGACTCCATGCTTCCTACTCTTGTTTTACTGTTTGCAGCTGATACATGTACATTTGAGGATTTAGATTCTTGTGATATGTTTTCATGGAATTTATTTCGCTGTGTGCAAATAAAATATTCAAAACCAAACCAGCACTTGTTGTGACACCAGGTTATTTAGAAAGTTTTGACTCAAATTTGAAATGCATAATAAATATGAAGGGTTCGAAAGTTGACAGCTTTAAGTTTTCTCTAATCGATATCTGCTAATACTTTTGAAAACGATTCTTTGTTGGTCCTTCAGTGGTTGCATGTCCAACAGATATGTTGCATTTGTAAATAAATTGTTCAGTGTATCCGAAAGTAATAGAACTTCATTAAAAGTTTATCGACGCCAAAACAATTCTGTTCTGAATAGCTATAGAAATGGTCTATTCTGCTGCATAATATAGATTGCACAGAAGAACAAATGCGAGTTCTACAAATTTTTTTGGGTGCCTCGTGAGATGTGCTTCACCAGGTCTTGGCGGTTGTTACCGGTACTCGACTTCACAAAAGTCAGTAACTAGATACTTGTAGCAACAGAATAGCACGATCAGAAGAATGGCACCTTTGATTAGTTGCTCCTGTTTGCTGCGTAGAATGATACGAACGTGATTCAAGGTTCCAGTCTGGTCTTCAGGCTGTGCTTCTGACAACTGTTGCGGTGACGATGGCAGAGGGCTGTTACGCCAGTTGCAGATCACATTATAAGACGCAAGACAGCGAAGGAGATGTACAATCCACGATGCAGCAACCATAATCAAAAGGAACATGTTGGCTGGAATTAGCCACAGCAGTGAAAGGAGGCATGACAGACTACGTTTCACCTTTACAAGGATTGGATACCCGTTGGACGGAGAATGGCCGGATAGGTTGGACTCCTCTCCAGTGTCCCTTCCTCTGGGCTCAAATACCCGAACAGTTGTTGTTCTACATGGCGGCTGCATTGATGAATCGTGTATAATCAGACTTGCTAGAGGATCCTGCGCTTCTGGTGTCCAGTCTGTGTAGCCAAGTTCTGCCGCTTTGTCACAGAGAGGATTCGAAGCGTCGATTATCTCTCTCCTGTACGCTCGGGAGCGACTGCGAGACCGGCTCAACTCACCTCGGGCGCCTGTTGATGGACCGCCTTTTGATGGTGATCCATCACATCTGCTCTGGACTTTAGTGTTGCTGGTTGGCAGCTTCAGCCTAGAACTATGGTCATCACGGCTTGTTCTTCGAGTGCTTGCCAGCTCCTCTCTGGCTGTCAAGTTCTTCAGTGCATTGGTCTCGGACTTCAACAAGGGCAGGCGAGACTGTTTGGAGGCCTGGTACGTTTCAACTGCAGCAACACTCCTTCCAGAAATCGAGGCATTGGATACGAAAGTGCAACGGCTGCCTGGGCTTTTATGCGATCGTGATGTACGTGCCTTGGAGGGACTTTCCAGAACGTCAAGTCTAGATTTCGCCCCTGTGCCACGGTTTGTGTGAAGACTCGTCTTGGCAGGGGGTTGTTGTGGTGGTTTGGACAACTCTTTCTCTTCGATCTGTTGAAGCCTTCTGGTGCGTTTTCTGGAATTTTGCTTAGCCTCTTCATCGCTGGACAGCAGGCCAGAAATTGAGCTGTCTGTGTGGTAGCCACTTGTATCTGGGAGGCTCGTGTCGCTGTCGCCGCGTGGAGTGCTTTTTCCGCTGGAATCGTAGTTCTTTGCCTTGTCCGGCGTTGCTGTTTCTCCGAGGTCCAGTACGATGGCGTTTCTGTTTGGCAACTTGGATCTTGTGGCCGTAGTGCGAGCTGTTACATCAAATTGTCTGATTAACTCCCGCACTCTGCTCGTTGTTTTTGACACTGCCTCTTTTGCATTTTTAACGCCTCGCGTTCGTGCCTGCTCCTGTTCACCCTTGTCTACTGCTGCTCCGTTCTGGATGGGAGCTGTTTTCCGTTTATCCTCTTCCTCCGGCCAGACTGTAGCCGTAGATTTACCTTGTGGTTCAACTGCTTTGTTGTCAGCTGATGCATCCCTAGAATGCTGCCTTCTAGAAGATTCTCCACCTGCCTGTGGATCAAGAAGGTCATCCGTTGCAGGTGTGTGATGCTGGCCTCTCACAACGGCATCTTCAGACACCGATAGTTTCAAGGCTGGAATTAATGGTGGCTTTGAATTTCGACTCATTGCTACGTAGGCTGAGCTGTTCTGCGTAGTTCTGAAAAGATAGTCACACATTGTAGCAAAACATTAATTAGATTTTGTATAGCACCAGTTTCAAGTTAGTCAACTCAGGAGAACTCATAACCCCAGCCAAACAAGAGTCCTGAATCTAAAGTGAAACAAGACAGCCCCTTATGAATATTGCGTGAGAGACATGTGACAGAAGGATCAATCAGCAGTAACCTGTTGACTAATGCCTAAATTGTGTACCAGTCACAATCACATCAATAATAATAATCGTAGAGATTTGATGAGGGCTATAATTTTATATTTCATATGCAGTCGAAGAAAATCAACGCAACGATTGAGAGCACCTGGATAGGAGCTCAGTCCAGATGGGCCTATGTGAAAGTTCAGTCTTTAATATTTTTCTGAAGGTGGTGAGCGTCGCAGATATTCTGACGTCAGTGGGTAGGCTGTTCCAGATTTTAGGGTCAGATGAATTGAATGATTTTGATACAGTTGTGCGAAACCAATGAAGGACGAGGGCTCGGGTTCAGACGATCGCATGTTCCTCAAAAGCATGTGGTTGCGAAGAAGGTCCTGGTTTTTGTTTTGATACACTATTAGGTAATGATGGAAATTTTGTAACTGATCTTTTCTTTGACAGGTAGCCAAATGAAGATTGAAGAGATTTGAGAAGTGGTTTACAGTTTGCACGATATGGGGAGTTGCATACAACTCGAGCAAGGTTGTTTGGGATCCGCTGCGAAGATCTGAGATTGTTATGATGATGTCCCATACAGAAGGCTATTGCAGTACTAAGTCAAGACCAGAATTGACAATCCCGCAGACAATAGTGTTTGCAAGTTCTTTTGTGAGAAAAAGTTTGATGTGTCTGAGAGCCCGAGTGTGGAAATTAGTGGGGAGTGGATGTGGATGGTATCAGAGACATGAGATGCATTGCTACTGGCGAGTTAAGCTTAGCACTGAGAACTTTAACGCTGAGTGACACATTTATAATGGCTGTGTTTGAGAAAGTCGGTTTCAGGAGATGATGTCTGACAACTTGTGATTTTGTTCCAAAAACAATTGCTTCTGTGTTTGAAGGGTTTAGGAGGAGACCATAATTTTTCTAAGAACCAGCGGCTTACAGCATCTGCACAATGCCTAATGTTGACACAATGAGCATCTTAACTTCTTAAAAAAAAGCAAGAGGTATACACATTGATGGGCACCAACTACTTAACCAGTAGTAACTAACTACTTCCTAACTGAAATAAGTAGTTGTAACTACTAGTTAACCACTTCAGATGACAAGGAGTTATAACTAGTTTCGCTAACTATCAGGTAGGCCTAAGTAGGTATTATCTAACTACTTGTATAAAGTTACAGCTCACCAAGATACATGAGAATGTATTATTCTACAATATAATACCGCATCTTTCGATGTATGCGGTGATGTCCACACTAACGCTCTGTAATTTAAGTTGAAAAATTTCTCATACAGCTGCTACGGGGCTCGAA
>JAQFXW010001542.1:0-14686 GCA_034693945.1 Dendrobaena attemsi | reverse complement strand
ATATGACTACAAGAAGACTGATAACTGTACTAATCCATAAGTCCTTATTTTTCTCTGATAAACATAAGTCAACACATATCAGTTTAATAAAGAAATGGTGCCAAAATGCTCCTGGCGAATTAATATAGCACCAGTTTAGCGTATTTTCTATTCATTAAGCAATTGAGAGTGAAGGACTTGCTCAAGGTCCTTAAGCAGTGGCTTGAGGTAAATTCGAACCTGTGACCCTCTGGTGACACAACACAGAACATAACACATTGCACTACATCACAGAGCCCCATATGTGTTCTTATAAATACCAACTTAAGAACATCTGTTTAATAGTTGCATTGTTTTGTTTCTATACCTTTCTTTGGACAGATTAAGTTTGAGACTGATCTGAAGATTACTGAGATGGTATCGGGAGAGGGTGAGGTGGTTCCATTCAGGGAGTCACTCTACCCAGAGGGAAATGTTGAGGATTGGCTGCTGGAGGTTGAAAGGATCATGAAAGAAAGCCTGAGACTGATTCTCTACGACTCCCTCGTTGACTACAAAACTGTAAGAAATTTATTTCTACTGCATTCGAAGCCTGACCACAAGTCAATAATCCGCCTCTCTCTCCTCCATGGCTAATGGGAATCGCATAAAACCTGTGTCATGTTATGCTGTTGATTAATACATTATTGTAGTAATAATTATTGAATTTCTGTGTAATATGAATCCCACAAAGAGATCGCATAAAACCTGTGTCATGCTATGCTGTTGATTAATACATTATTGTAGTAATAATTATTGAATTTCTGTGTAATATGAATCCCACAAAGAGATAAACAGACTATGGCATAATATTATGGTTTGGGGTGGATGCAAGTTACGCCATTTATAATTATTAGAACCGCTGTAATGGCTAATATTTGTCTGTTTTAGAACCTCAGCAATGTTCACTGGATTGCTAGGTTTGAATGTAAACGAATGCCAGCTGCTATAGTATAGGTATAAATATAAACGAATGGTCACCTGCTAGGTGTTTAAATATAATCACTGCCAGCTGCTATGTGTAATATATAAGCCTTTCAGCTGTTTGGTGTAAATGTAAATGACAGTCAGAAGTTTTGTGTAGTAATGCTGACTAAATAAATTGTAAAAATGACTGTAAGCTGTTTCATATATATATAAAAATGATTGTCAGGTGCTAAGATGATTGTCATGTGCTAGATGTGCATATGATTGTCTGTCAGTCCGCTGCTAGGTGTAAAACTGTAAATGTCAGCTGCTGGGTGTAAATATCAGCTACTGTCAGCTAGGTGTTAGTATAAGTGGCTGTTAGCTGCTAGGTGTAACTTATACAGATGACTGTTGCTTTATCAAGATGTTTGTCATTTTGGTATAGCTGTATGTTTCTTCGTATTCAGAGGCCACGGTCTGAGTGGGTGCTGATGTGGCCGGGTCAGTTAATTGTGGCTGCCTGTCAGACATACTGGACGTCTGAAGTGTCTGAAGCTTTGGCACAGCATGATCTTAATTCCTATTACAAGAAACTGCTTCTGCAGGTCTGTATTCATGACCAAATCAGATGTAACCATCAAACCTTAACGTCAACATAAGATCTTCAAAGTAGGTGCTGATAATCAACATAATAGACAGTGGCACTGGAACATGTATGCAATAGATGCATTTCTATTTCTTTGGCTAAGAAATGAAATATTAATTAATAGCACAAATGAGAACCTCCAAATTAGGCTCCAAATGTTTAGTTGTAGATGTCAATATTGGAACCTAAGTGTACGAAGTAATTAAGGTTTAAGATGTTCTGGATGGTAAAGCATGTATTAGTATACCACACTTCATTATCATATTTTATGAAAGATGAATTATGATGATGACCACCAATTGGTTGGTAATGTTTTATGTCTTAAATAATTATATTTGTGACTTTGTGTCCGCTTGGTTGGCGTATTTTGTAAGAACTCGGGTTTTCACTGAATACTAATGTGGTTGGTGACAGGGTGACAAAATAGTGGAAACGAGGTTGAGCATAAGTTGAATGGGCTTCATATCAGACAATTTAAGCATTTACATAGCACCCTTGAACCCACTAATTGGTGATATTATTGATGTTAATACTTCTTTGCTCATGTCTCTGTGCTCTAATTTGATCGTTTCTTGCTTTAATGCTACATTGATTCCACAGTGCAATTAATTCTAAATTCTAAAGTAAAGTACTCACCTTGTAGGACTGTACAGACTCAAGCCTCCCCTTTGTAGGAATCTGATTTTTGAACAGGTCCTTCACTTACAATTGATTGGTGTTTGGCTATTAAATATCTGGTGTTTGTTCTGTGCATAAAATGTAAACTGCTTGAGCTGGTCTCATAATGTAATCTGGTCAGCAATATCTTTTAAGATTCTTGTAATACTTAAATTATGACCACTGACCAGATACTTATTTTTACCAGTGCATTTTGTACACGCTCGTCATTAAGGAGTCTCTGGTTAACTGTGTGCGTACTACTATGAATGTTCCATGATGTATTTGATGTATGGTGTGTAGTACAAGTTTTAAATACATTATGCATTATTTATAATGGGTTATGGATAAATATAATCTTAGGTTACTTGTAATTTACTCTACAAAGGAACAAGCAAAAGATGATGCAGTTAATTACATTCTGTGGCATTTTCCATGCATTTATATACTGCTAGTGGTTGTAGTTTGTCGTTACTAGTTTTCTTTTCTTTTACTGAAAGCTGGATGAATTGAGGCAACTTGTTCGTTCGCGTCTGACACGAATCGGCCGCCAGATATTGTCTGCTCTCATCGTCATCGAAGTGCATGCTAGAGACGTTGTGGCAAACATGTTGGCCGAGAATGTCGATGACATTAATGACTTTGAATGGATCAGCCAGCTGAGGTAAATTCAATATGGACCAATTTAAATTAACTTTTTTTATACGCAGTTCTGTTTAGAATGGTGCGTAAATTGGTGCATAAATTGGTGGATCGGATGGTGCAATGTTGTATCCTCCAAAGTGTTTAACCCTTTGCATTGCGTACTGGAAGGGGCTTAGGAAAATGGATAAGACATTGGTACACACAATATACAATCTAAGATCGAGTTAGGGTTAGGTAGACTCAACTCTCTTATCCAGGCAATATAGAAAGTTTTGGATGATCGAATGAATGAATGAAATGGCATACCAGAATAACAGTATGATGCTAAATATTTTGCACTTGTTCAAATATAAGAGCCTTTTTATTGCACTCGCCCTCTTGGTGTCTGGTTCATTTTTAAAAATTATTTTCTAGGACACATTTGTTATACTTCCATGAGACAGTTTTTGTCTATATATCAAGAATTTGTTCTTTGCTTTTGTCATTGTTTCTGCATGTCTAAATTAATTTGTTAAGACTTATTCATTTGCAGTGATGGGCATTATAGTATTTTGAAAATAGATTGTATTTTGTATACAGGAAACACCTTACATAATAGTACACTCCTGCTTATGAAGCTTTTCTGGGAATTTCCCAACATCTATTTTATGCAATGTTGATGTAGGCTACACACTAGCAAGTAGCTATAAAAGTACAAAATGTTGTTTGAGCAAAAGTATTTAAAAAGAAGTATTTTCAAAATACTGTTTTATTTTCTATTTTGATAATACTATTTTGTAAAGTATTTTCAAACTACTTTGAAAACTATCTTATTTTCTATTTTCAAAATACTTTTCAAAACTATTTTGCCCATCACTGTTCATTTGCCATTTTGTTTTGTTAAAAAATGTTTACTTTAGGTACTACTGGACAAATGATTTTCTGTACATTCGAGCTGTAAATGCTGAATTTCCCTACGGCTTTGAATACCTTGGCAACACTGGACGTTTGGTGATCACTCCACTGACGGATAGATGTTATCTCACCTTGACAGGAGCATTACACTTGAGATTTGGTGGAGCACCTGCTGGGCCTGCAGGTACTGGAAAAACGGAGACTGTCAAGGTTTGTATCTTAGCTAGATATAGACAGAACAGTATTACTCTTTCTGCCCGCTGTCTTAAAACTTATCTTTTCTCATGGGATTATTGGTCTCTGTCTTTCTGTTCATCTATCTGTCTGTATATATGTTTATAATAATTAGTTGAACTGGTGATGTTTTGATGTAATTCCGCCATGCAATGCCATGGTCTTCAGGCCTTGCCTCTGAGGAGGGATTTTGATACAGGCCTGTAGCAGGCAGCATTATAAATGTTCATATAATTCTCCTGAATTTGTTGGCATTGCCAAATCTGTGTCAAAGAGATCACCTTATAACTGTGCACTATAATAAATAGTGTCTACAAAAATTAGGTCTTCCGGCTTATTTGATACTGGGTAGTTTTTCTTGGGGTCAAGCTGAGAAACAGCATGGCGTTACAATGATAATTATTGATGATGATGGTCATGGGATAGCGCATTGGATGAGTCGGTATAGGAAAGGTGGAAAAGTTTTTATTTCATTCACGAAAGAAATTCTGGAGAACAAACCAGGGAGTGTTGATAATGACGGGCAAGAAAGGAGGAATGGATGCAGTGGTTGAGATTTATGAGGGACATTTTCCAAAGAGTTGACACAGGTTGCACCAAATGGTGGTTGCAAATATTAAGAGAGGAGTCGGAAACAAAAGGCCAATGGAAAGGCAAAATATCAGCAGGTACTCTGGATATTAAGATTATAATTATTGTGCTGTATGACAGTGAGTTAATTATCCTGAGAATAATCTTCAATGCTTGTACTTTGTCACTTGTTAATTAGTGGTAAGCGTTGGATGGACGAGTAGAAAAGTAGATTTAATCAATTACCAAAAATGTTTGCTGAGCTGGCATTATTGTACATTGTACATGTATGTACCTACTTTGAAGGATGAAGGAATTTTTTAGACCAGTGCTGCTCAAGTGGTTTGTCACAGCCGAGTATAGGGCCATTAATGATTTTTACTGGGCTGTGGAATAACAGGATAACAATTTTGATCATATTCAAATGTAATGTGATGCGTTTTGAAGAAAGGGACCACTATGAGGGAGTGGGGTATGCATATCACAATGATCAGCAAAATATTCTGAAACTAATGATATAACATGGTGCCAAATTGGAGTATAATTGGCTTCTCTGTAGAATTTATAACGCGATTTATCTTAAAAACGCGACTCTCGGTAACATCGATTTGAAGTTAGATGTCCGATTATAATCGCTCGATGCCTCCACTTTAGCTTCGAAACCATAGAAAACAACACTCAGAATAGACTGGAAGAATGTTTTATTTAGCGCTTTACTATTATAGAATTAAAATGATTGCTGTTCAAACCCATGTTTAATTTATTTTTATTGTTTTTATACTCGAGAATGGTGTTGCCTAGTAATGTTGCATTTAATCGGCAGAAGTTTTAAATGTGAAATAAATAGTTTTAATGTTCGATTTTGAAGCAGAAATTATTTCTGACAATAGATAGTGGTGTCATCTAGCGAATCCCAGTGAAAACCCAACTTCTGTATCTTTATGGGTGATCACGTTCTAAGGCCTATATCTCGGTAAATATTCCGCATAGTGGTCTCTTGTTGCAAAACGCATCACAAATATTGAATTGTATGCACTATGCACAATATAAAATATTTTTCCCTAGAGAATAGGACATTCACTTTTGATGTCCAACTACGGAAGAGTTATGCTTTTGAATGCATTCTAGGACTTGGCCAAAGGGATGGCCAGGCAGTGTGTTGTATTTAACTGCTCTGATCAGCTGGACTTCATGGCCATGGGAAAGTTTTTTAAAGGATTGGCCAGGTCTGTGTATTAGGAATAAGGATTTGTGTGTTAGGGATAAGGTTCATTGTTGCGTTTTTCTTTATAATTTTTATTATGTGTGGACATTATCAATCTCATAGTTTGACTAACCTAACGTTGATTATTATGAATAATTCTGAAGATTTGCGTTAAGATACTTGCCATAGTTAGGTTATTTGATTTTATCGAATTCAGTTTGAAATTGAATTGTGTTGTATGGAAATCAAAAATAATATCAGTCGGTGGTTTTATGTGATTTTTGATGATACTTGCTAATGGTAAGTTGTGATGCCAAGCGTTACTGAGATCATGTTAAGGTTGAGAGGTGGTTCTCATTTCTGTGACCTTTTATATGAATTCAACTTCCTTTAGACTTGCATAGACGTCTGATATGCTATCATATCTGATTAGAAGTACTAATTCAAATAATAACTGATGCATTTACTTCCAGGACCTCTCTGTTAATCATGCATACCCTATCAGGAATACCATAATGTAAGGGGTCATAACCTTGGGTGTAGAAAACTGTAGATCCTGGTTATTCTTTGGGGTTGGTCCATTTGGATATATTGAGGATATGGACCATGTTATACACTATGGGTAAGTAAGCTGAAGCAGATAAATAGGGTATATGCTACGATGTATCTACTATCTATTCCATATACATAGACGTTTAGATTTACTATATTATATTAAAATACATTTTGTTTAAGGGGTTATTTTTGCTGTCTCCTTATACTCCTTATATTCATTCATTTTTGGGAATTTTTACAGCCTCTGTATTTAAGAGACCTACATCGCAGTAACTGACTAGAAATTGATATTGAAGCAGCTTATGAAAGAAATACACTAGAGGGAATCAATTTCAAATAGAGGTTACCACAACTGATATGATAGGTATTTGTGGCTGCTTGGCTTTTAGTGCTGGTGCTTCCTGTTGCTTTGATGAGTTCAACCGCATCGACATTGAGGTCTTGTCGGTCGTCGCTCAACAGATCGCCACTATACACAAGGCTCAACAGCAACGCGTGAGACTTAATTTTGGTCGCATTGAGTCTACCTAACCCTAACTCAATCTTAGTTAAGTCATTTATTTCTTTCTTCATAATTATATTCTACACTGCCTCTTCAGTGTGTTAACTCCAACATACCGCCTCTGAGTAGTAGTGGACTTAAAGAGGCAGTATAGAATATATGAATAAGTTAAATGATGGAGAGTACAGTTACCATTGATGGCAGGGGCTTCTATCCCTATACCAAGAGGGCGCAAGTGCACCCAGTGGAAAACAGGGGGAACATTTTATAAATGTATAATTTTCAGAAATAGGGGGAAAGACTTTTCAGAGGGGATGGAATAATATTAGTGAGGGGGAAAATGGAAAGTCATGGGTTTTTGAGCCTCGCTGCTTGGGGGGATAGAAGCCCCTGATTGATTGCTGTGAAATTGATAGCATTTACAGAGATTGTGTGAAAATGCAATGTCACATTGTTAGTAAATCATCTTAAATATTTTCTTTTATTTGAAATAATTTCTTTTCCAGCTGGAGAGGTTCATATTTGAGGGTGTTGAAATAGTCTTGAAACCCACATGTTCGATCTTCGTCACAATGAATCCTGGCTATGCTGGCCGAACTGAGCTTCCAGACAACCTGAAGGCATGAACTGCAATTGCCGTTACTACATTTAAAATAACGACTTACATTTATTGATTTATACTGAGCATTTGTGTGACACCGAATGGAGAGGGGTTAGAGTAATGAAAAGACACTGGCATGAAGCGCTTACGACCCGCGTTCGGTTCGCTGAAAAGCTTCAGGTTAACCCAATAACCCAGTCTTCATTCGCTTGCAATGTACAATGAGGTGTTGAATGAATTGACTCCTTTGCACAGCTGCAAATTTTATATTGTGAAAGCGGTTTTGGCTCACCAAAACTTTTAGAAGTAATTGTGACAGTCACAATTTTTCTATTATATTCCTGTGAAGCAGGTTCAATGGTTCATGCATGCTAAATTTGACTGAAACAGATAAAAACAAACTTTGTCATCTTCGCATTCCAGACAAGGCACAGTGAGCTCATATATAAGTAAGGTAGGAGATTGGTTACTACCGTTTTGTGTTATGCCTGTGTCTATTAGTTGCGTTTTATACTGAATGTTATGAAATTTAAATTCATATTAAGGGAAGTTACACAGTCTTTCTATTACTTTGAAAAGATGTTTGAGTATTTGATGCGTTTGTGTGTACGGTTACATGCTTCTGATGTTGCTGGTTGCTAGGCCTTGTTCCGTCCAGTTGCCATGATGGTCCCTGATTATGCTCTCATTGCGGAAATCTCACTCTTCTCATTTGGATTCTCAGAGGCCAGAGTGCTCGCAAAGAAAATCGTCACCACCTTCAAACTTTCCTCAGAACAATTATCAACCCAAGTGAGCTATTAATATTTCATCTGTTCATAATTAGATGTATCTTAAAGACACTAAGAAGTTTCTGCTCTCTAGAGGAGCGGTTCTCAACCTGTGGTCCGCAGCCATCTGCCTGGTGGTCCGCGAACAGGTCCTCAAAATTATATTATTATTGCAGTTGTAATTATTTTAGGGATTTATGAGTTCGTATAGTCACCAGCTGTAGACATTTTTGTACAGTGGTCTGCGACCCCGGGAAAAAGTTTATAAGTGAGTTCCTAAAGATTGAGAGAATCACTGCTCTAGTGTATTGAAAGAATATTATCTTTCATATCTGTTGATTTACTTGCCATATTGTTTCATAGACTAATGCTAAAATCATTGCAGAGTGTTGAATGACTAATTGACCTCTTTTTACATTCTAAAATTTATTTGAATTATATAGGTTTTATGTACGCTTTGAAATGTTCCAGATTTACAAGTTGGCCTGCAGTTACGGGATGAATAAGCTGCAGTTTTTGACATTGCTTTTGTGTAGCACAAATAAATGTAGCTGATGTATATTACAAGGACAGATCTTAGTAGTTTTCCATTGACTACGATTTACTATTTGAGTCTGTTTCTATATGGCTGCAAAAATTTATGCATTTCTTTCAATGGCTAGAACCTTGCTGACCTGTTTGGATATTTGCAGGATCATTATGACTTTGGCATGAGGGCCGTCAAGTCTGTCATATCAGCTGCTGGCAATCTAAAGAGGCAGAACCCAGAAATGAATGAGGTACTCATCAGCGTTTTATCATGTTGATCATTATTTACTGTCTTACTGACTAGTTATTCTAGACATTTGGATGCATGCAATTTTATGGTACCATTTTTTGCTAAGTGTTGCACATTTTGGAATTTAATATTAAGATCTCTGTTATACCACTTAAGTCATGGGCTTTGAAACCTCTTTCTGTTTTCTTAATAATTATTGTTGCTTGTTAACATGTATTGGTTGTGCAATTGTTTTGTATGTTACTCATTAGTTTTATTTTATTATCTGGAGTGTTCTTAGAGTAATAGATATTTTAGTAAGTAGTTTGTTACGATGACTGGTATTCAATGATCCATGAAAGGATAATCAGAGGCCAACAGAGAAAGTGGATGGACCATGTAATGAGATGTGATTCCCTCCTATGAACTATAGTTGAAGAAAGAATGGAAGAGAAACTTGAGGATCAAACAAATCTATGTCAATTAATTGAATGACGAAGGAAGGGTACAGTGCGATGAAGGAGAGAGTTGGGCAATTTGGCATCTTTGGGTATAAGAACCTGCCTGGCCTGGGAGGGCAGATAACTAAAATAAGAATAGATGCATCAAATAAACTACAAGTTTAAAAGTAACTTTTGCTATGTTGCATGTTATGGATGTTTGAAATACAAGTTTAAAAGGTATTTTTTTTACATTTTATGATAGATTTTATATCTGGTGTCACTGTTTATATGTGGAATATAGTGGTACTTATAATTTGCCTGTAGGATTTGATAACTCTGCGTGCAATACGTGATGTCAATGTTCCAAAGTTCTTGATGGATGACCTCAAGTTATTCAGTGGAATTGTTTCTGATCTCTTTCCAAATATCAAGTAAGTTGCTGATTATCTGAAATCATAATGCATTTCTACTGGTATTTAGAAAAATCCATGCATTTCGTTATTTCATCTTTACTATTGTTTTGCTATAATAAAATTAAATATTATGCGGATGAAGACTCAATGTTTAGTTCCAAACGGATTCATCTATACAATGTACATGGTGTTCTGAATTTGTGTAATTTAATCTTCATTTTAATATACAGCTTCTTGTTGCAGTACGAAAAGTAGCCTTGTGTCTTTAATGATAATAAATATTGAGATGTGGGATGATTGGTTAGAGCACTGGCTAATGCAGAGAGTATTAGTTCTGTTGGTGGGTGTGGGGACCTTGGGTAAGTCCTTCACTCACAACCTCTCAGGACCATCAACTGAAGCTTAGTAATTAGATGTGATATTTGATGCATGCTTTATAATTATGTTAATGGAACTATTGTTAAGCAATGTATACAAATCACAGTTCAACAGTGTCAGGTGATTTGTATTTCTCTTAGAGAGGAACCGATAGATTATGGTGCTCTCAACACTTCATTGAGAAAGATGTGTGCTCAGAAGCAACTGAAAGATGTTGAAGGTTAGTGTCATTCTCTGGATAATCCTTAGGAATATTACTCACTTACTTGTTTGTGATTAAAGTGAGATCATATTAGTTTGAGGATGATGGTAAGTCAAAATCAAGAAGTTTACTCAAATGAAAAGTTAGCCAAAGCAACAGTACAGGAAGGCAGAAACTGCTGCTGGCAAACTTCACATTCTGGGTAGAGCCTTTAATAGGGAACCAGCTAGCTTGCTGTCAGGTTCCAAACTCATGTTTTTTAATTGTGCTAGCTAATAAAATTATGGTGCATGAAGAAATACTTATTATATAATGATGTCCTGTGTGTTATGAATAGTTGAATACCAATAATTTGAATGGTTGTTTGATTAAAGAGGTTGCTGCAGACTTGGCAATATTTGACAATATTTATTAATTTTCTTGAATTGTGCTAACTAAGAAAATGATGGAATATGAAGAAATACTTATATAATGATGATCTGTGTTATGAATGCCAATAATTTTAATGGTTGTTTGAGTAAAGGTTGCACACTTGGTAGTATTCAGCTTTATTAATTTTTTAATGTTTCTTGAATGCTCAGGTTTCATTGAGAAGTGCATTCAGCTGTATGAAACTACTGTTGTACGTCATGGACTTATGCTCGTTGGACCTACTGGGTCTGGAAAAACAAAGGTTTGTCTTGGTTACAAGTGTTTTTTGGCAACAGTTGGAAAAATGCATATTCATTTGAATAGGGATACTTACACTGAATTTTTAGAACTATTGCATTAACACTGGTCTTTTGTGATGGAATTTAAGGCTTCAGTAATTCTTTGACTATTTATATTTGGACAAGAAAAGCAGATATCAAGAATTTGTTGTGTCAGCGTGCTTGACTCTCAAGTGGCGCTTAGAAGTTTAAAATTATGATTATCACTTGGAATTTGGAAGTCTAGTTTATTTTACATTAGAGCCTTAAATTTCATCACCAAAGACCAGTGTTATAACAATAGTTCTAATAGAATTCAGTGTAAGTATCCCTATTACAGAACGATAAGACAGTAAAGTGACTTGAAAAGTATGGTTTGTGCTACGACTTGGTGTTGGTGAGTGTGAAATATAATGCCAATACGTTTTCAACAATAGATCTATAAGTTTTAGACAACGAAAATATGCATCTAAACATGAACATGAATTCATACTGAACAGAATTTTGTATGAAAACAACTTGCCAAATGTTTATTTCAAATCTCAGTGTATTTGTTTGTATGGTGTATTTTTTGGTTTCAGTGTTATGAGGTTCTGCAGGGGGCACAAACAGCCCTGAAGGGTCAAATGTCACCTTCAGGAAACAATTTTGAAGCAACATTTACCTACATCCTCAACCCAAAGTCCATCACTCTTGGGCAGCTGTATGGAGAATTCGACACTATGACGCATGAATGGTAAACTAAGAAATGTTCTCACTCTTGCAGCTTCTTAATTTTTTACTCAGCACACAGAGTTAGTTTTGCTTTCATAGTTGCATCATGCTGTTCATTTGGACATCTCTGAATTTGAATAATAAATTAGCATTCTGATTCTTACAGTTATTATTCTAGTTTATGTTAAAATATGTTGTAGGTTGATTATGAATTTCAGGGCTCATTTATAAATACATATAATTATGATAAGATTCATGTATGAATATGATAAAATTCTGCAGTTACAAATATTTTAATAGATTCAGTTATGTATGTTTTTAATAGCAAATTCCTATTCATTAGATGGTTAATAGGTTAGGTTAAGCCAGTAAAAGTTTTTCTGAATTCTGTTGCTTTTTCAATATCTTTTTGTCGATTTCTTGCGCTTTTTGTTTGTGAATGTACTGGTCACATGTGCAAGTGCATAACTGTATCAAGTGATACATTCTATATAGAATGAGAGTTAGCTGGACTTTCTATGCAAGTTAATATTTTGATAGCCTACAGCTAAGAATAGGTATAACGTAAAGAATGCCTACACAGTCTAATGCTTGTTAATTGAGAAAACAGTGAATTCTGGGATACGCTACCGAACAGCTGCAGCCCCGCGTCGGCGTAGTAAGAGAGTCAGTTATACTCAGGCAAACTTCTCTTACATGTACAAGCCAAATTTGTATTTTTAAAGGGTTCACCACACTGAATCAGTGCCAGATTAACTATGGCGCAACTGGCGCGGTTGCGCCAGGCTTTCTTTTTGTAGACACATTTTGTAGGCCTAATATTTGTCAAATTTATTTTACTGTCTATTATTATTTTGCTTTTTACTGTCTATTGATTATTAAGCTTATGCTTAATTTTATTTTTGTCTGATGTCCCTTAATTAATTAGGCTGTGTCCGTACGCTTAACATTTAAGGAATTGAGTTACATGTTATTAGCCTATAAGTACATGTACACTGTACGTCACTATTTAACGTCATCATTTTATTGCATTTATTATTAGTGTTTATAACATAAAATTATAAAATAATGAATGTCTATGTTATTATGTAGTTGATTATTAATTTTTAGTTTTTTTAAATTATATTTAAAATTTGAAATAGTAGTTTAGTAGATAAAATATTATAGGCCCGTGGCTTAGTGGGGAGAGCGGCTTGTCGATAAGCTGAGCAGTGTCAGATCCGAAGGGAATGGGTTAAAATCCTACTCGAACAATAGGCCTAATTTATATTAAGTTTCTGTTAGCTGCTGGTAGCGCTCTTCTGTTGTGTGGTTTGTCTCATGTCAGTTGGAAAATAAGATCGCCCACCCCGCTCTTGGATTGGCCGTACCAGGAGTGTTCCAACACTTAGGCCATTAGTTACATGTAAGTCGAAGCCGCTGTTAAGCCGACCTGCGTGTCGTGCTATGCGGGCCGTAGTTCGTGTAACTTGTCTGTATACTGCGTTATTGTCAATGTGAAATTCAATAAACGAATATATTGTTATTATTATTATTATGAATACTATATGGGTACATGTAGGCCTATAATAGGCTTAAAATATAATGAAGAAATTCGAGTCTGGTTGGCAAAAACGGTTCCACAACAAATGGTTCACAGACAAATGGTTCACGACAATTGGCTCACGGACAAATGGTTCAGTATCTGTACTAAGTAGATATACTAGGATGAAAATGTAAATTAAATTCGAAGTGGGAAGAACGATAAGAAACGTATGTACCACTGGAAGATGGATGTACGATGAAAATCTAACATAAAGTCGGAGTTGGATGACAGTAATTCCATATGTTCATGAAGAGATACGCTGGAAGCTGGATATAAGAGTGAACCATTTGTCGTGAGCCATTTATCCGTGTACCATTTGTCGTGAACCATTTTTCTGTGAACCATATGTCGTGACACCGTCAAAAACGCCAAAGAAAAGCGAATTCGCAACAATGAATAGACGGTAATGACGGTATGATTGGTATCTGCTCTAATAGCGCGACGGAAGGACTTTTAAAAAATTGACATACTGTATGCATTTTTTAACAGTATGCCTATACAATTTCAAATTTCAACGCAAAACGTATCAACGTAAGGGGCCTTCCATAAAGTACATGTACGTCACGCTCCAGGGTGTGTGTGTGTAAGAAAGTGTGACAGTTTGTGACAGAGGAGGGGGTCAGGCCATGTGTGACGTCACACTTTTATTCTTTTTAAATTTTATTTCTATTTGATTTTTTATTTTTTTATTAGAATTTAATAGCTTTAAAATAATTTTCAAAAATTTTCTGAAACATTTGAATTAGTTTTATGCCAAAATAAGATTAATGCGTATCTACTGAATGTGTTTTTCACGATTCCTCTCGCTAGGAGCGCTACTAGTATGCTGTTGAATATATTTTGGTGTCTTTTTATATAATTAGGCCTATCATTAATTTTTACAAATATTTTTTTGCAGGGGTTACAGGACCTGGGCCGACATTAGGTTTACTCCGTTATTTGTGCCAGGCCTACAAATACATGTAGTTAATCCGTCACTGCACTGAAAATAAACTTGTAAAAAATTCACACAAATCCACCTTGGGGAAAAAGTTACACGCACAATTTGTACGAACTCTTTCTACTGCGGAAGCTGTCAATAGCTAAACAAATCTAACAAACTAATTAACTCACAATAATGACTAGTTTCTGGCTTTGGGCGGCTGCTCGGACGCATTGGTTGTTACCAGCTGCACTTTGTCAGCTGTGCTTCCTAATAAACGAATAGGGATCTATAAATTATAATAAACTAGATATCTCCCGTCAAAAATGACGGTAAAACCTGGTTTTTAACCTTCTTTTAACCCGTGAAAGTCGAGCG
>JAQFXW010001541.1:0-14688 GCA_034693945.1 Dendrobaena attemsi | reverse complement strand
TAAACCCTCGGAAGGACCCGCTGCCGCCATTATTATGTATCGCAGACATTTAATAGGTAACAAAGATCGTGAGGATTGTGAAGAAGTGAGTGAGCGGTTTCAACTTTAGATCGCAACGAAAATTTTATATTTGATGACAGTAACTGTTGATTTCAATATCAGTTACTATTATTACGAAATTTAAAATAGGTATTGAAAGGCAGCTGTTCGCGTACCAACGGTGATTAATCTAAGAGATTTAAATTTCGAACCATTCGAAAAACGGTACCACGGGTCAGAAATGAGGATCGACGACATTAAAAATGATGTGCTTACCAAAAATTTCCAAAATAGTCTTGTATCTGATAATGATTGCTGTCTCTTTCAGTTTTTGACAAATGAATGATATCATAAACATAATATTCACTCGTCGCCATTCTTCTTGTTTCACAAATTACAATCAACATTTTCGTCCTGATATTTCATCTATGCCTAATTTCAATCAGAAATCTAATATTTCATCCGTGTTAAAATTTTGCATGGTGATTGCATCATTGCCTGATTGGTGAATTAAATCTGGGACTATTAATACGGATAGGGCCTAATAATAGTCCGTAATAATAGTCCCAAATAGCCTACTCTATTATCTGTGATAGTCCCAGATTCTGGAAGCGTTCATAACTTCATATCCTTGGCATTTAATGAATTTTATGGAATTCTAGGCTTAATGACCCTTTTTAATAAGTATGTTTATTTATGAAGCACGTTTCTTCAACTTTTGTATTTTGTATAGCTATCGCTCTAAAATAATATTAGGAGATTATTATAATCTCTTTGAGCCTAGCTATTATTATGCATCATAATCTGTAAGGATTTCCGGAGTCCTCGACGCACCAGCACGCAAAATTTAGAGTCCAAGTCAAATGGAAAGGAGTCATGGACTCCACGCCCATCAGTTTTTGGAATCCCATAGGCTTTTAAGGCCATAAGCCTATATATACGGTAGCAGGCCATCTGTAAAATCTCCGAATTTATAGATAGCGAAAGCAAGAGTGCAAGCGACCAAAGGTGATTTTGTACGAAAGGTGTACCTGTTTTTGGTTATAAAGCTTAAAGAGAACATTCGCGCGTGAGCGCGAGAAATATTTTGACAATTTGAATGCAATACCCGTATCGCGTGACACACGGCATTTGGACGCCGCGGTAATTTATTTTGGAGTCCATTCACAATTGATTGGCGTTCGTGGATGCCTCATCTTTATTTTTGTGAATCCAGCCTCAATTTTTTATAGTCCCGGACGCCAGGACGCACACTAACGGAATCGCTGATTCATAATAATATTACATCCGTGATTTTGACGCTATGACGTCAAAGTTATCATCAGCTGGCTGTCGCTGAAATAGCAAACAACAAAAATTCTTTGTTCTAACTCAGCTGTTGTTCTTTAATACTCAAGAACGATACAACCAACATTTCAGCCTTTAGCCAACGACAACCTGAAACAGAACTGCATCAGCTGACAGGCGGTCTTTTATTTCATCTATAGTTGTATATATACCTAGAGTCCTAGACCTAAACGGTCACTCGGCATCGATACCTACACCACAGCAGTATCATCGTGTTCATCAATGAGGCAGTCTACTATTAAATATATTAGTGGTTAATCAAGATCTTTTGCTGGTGACTGACTGCTTCTGCAAGACAGACAGTTAAACGCCCGTCACTCGTCTGGGATGCTTGAAATCGTCAACAATAATTCAAGAATTAGGCAAAATTCGGACACGTTCAATGGCCCAAATGCCTAGTTTTTGTTTTTGTGCGAAACGCTTTATAGAACGACTTTAGATAGGTCTATACAGTAAGCTGACAATTGAAGACGACATTTAATTCTGTTTTATTCATAAAGAAACAGAAATAGGCGTTGTGAGCAACGCAAAGACTATTCACTTTGTGTACGTAGTAGGCTATTTGACAACTGTAAGAATCGAAAATGGATGCGAATATGCAGGAACTGTACAGAAGCTCAACAATGGCACTGCTGCAAGCAAAGAAGCGAATGGGTACAGAAGGGGACCCAGCATTTCTTGATGGTTCGCGCAGGGTTTTGGATTTCATGTATAAAATATGGCAAGAACAAAAACTGTGTGATGTTCAGATTACATCCAATGGAGGCAGTGTCGAGGCTCACAGGGTGGTGTTAGGAGCTTACAGTGACACGTTGGGTAGAACTTTCCAGGGCTACAATAGCGGAGACAAGGTGAGGCTGGATCTTACAGACTTTCGAAGTGAAGTTGTCATGGCAATACTCAATTTCATGTACACCACAGAACTGGACTTAAATGACCACATGATTGGCCAGGTGAGTTTATAAACCCTTTTAAGAAGAAATGGGATTAGCCTCTTGATGCTTTTAGTACAGGCTACTGTCATTAAATTGCTCAGATAATGCTGCTGCATTTGCCGAATGCTCTCAAATTGGAAGTTTACTGTTTATGGAAGGACTAAGTAATAATTATAATTAAGTACTGTTGGGCACTGTCCATTAACTTAAAATACTTACAATATTTGGCAGTACTAGCATAATATAGTAGTAGGTCAGCCTTGATTGCCACTTTAAGTCCTTTTAAATGAGAAATTTGCATGCGAGTATAAGAACAGTAAGGTGTCATTAATGATTACTCTCAAAACAGAAGATGCAATGCTCAGGTTTAGAGATTGAATTATTTATGGGCAGCTGGTATGAGGCAAGACAGTGGAATTAATTTCTTAACTTTTTATTTTGTCAAGTTAATATTCAATACTGTTTATTGAAGTTGAAGTAGGCCTACTTGAAATTGCTTTGCAGAGTAAGATGTGTTTTACTGGTTGATGGGTTTTATGTGAGATTGAGATGTGCTGCTTCAACAGGTCTTAGCATGTGCCAGTGAGCTTGGCATTGATGTCATTATACAAGTATGCCTGGACTACTTGAACACCTTAGATGCAAACAATGCCATCTTGCACTATTCAATTGCTGAGAATAACAGCTTGAACGATGTTCGTGACAAAGCCTTCGTCTTCATCTTGGACAATTTTACGGAGGTTTCATTTACAAGACATTTTCTCTACCTACCATTCGAAAGGCTAGTCAAGATTGTGAAAAACGAGAATTTATGCGTCAATACTGAGCTAGATGTGTTTTCTGGGGTTGTACGCTGGGTTGATTTTGATGTGAGGCAAAGGCTGAGTTATGGCTACCAGCTGCTGGACTGTGTCAACTTTGAGAATTTGTCACCGGAGAGTCTTGCACTGGAAGTGGAGGCTGTTGGATGGATCATCAATAATCCAGAATGTGTAAAGAATTACCTCTACAGAGCCATGAAGTAAGGCTCCAGTAATCTCTAAATTGTTGTATTCATGATAAATGAGTAGACCTACCTGTAACTTTCTATTTATTTTGATGGATTTAGACATGTGAGAACAGTTTTACAGTTTAGATAGTTTAGTAGGAATTGAAAATAGCAAATACCTTCCGGTTATGCCATATGATTAAGTTGGATCATCTACACTGTACAGTTCTGTGGAAAGGGAGTGCAGACAACCAAATTGAACAATTTATAGTAAATAGTTGAGCTCACCCGCAAAAGATTTTTCTGCTAGATACCACAATAGACTAGAAATCATGGGTTCCTAATGCACAGTTGTGTGGATCTAAACACCTCTATTCGGTCTGTAGGATGGACAATTATACTAGACTGAGTAAACAGGCTATGTTCCCAATGATTGATGGCACAGAGATTAGAGATTAGGCAGACCAAGTCACCAAGCACACAATGACTTGGTTCAAACGGGCTGTACAAGAAGGCTAAATCCAGTCACTTCTAGTGGCACAGGATTGAAAAGCATAGAGACATTGGGGAAAGTGGAATTTAATCAAAAATATGAGGTAATGGTTGAGACAACTGGATAAATGATAAGCCCATGGGCATAAATAAGAAAGGTTGAGTGTATACTATGAGTACAGGAGTAAATACCTTGCAAAAGTAAGTGCACGAATTTTAGACTGACAATGTGGATCCACTCCACCTGCCAATTCTTACAACCCAAGAGAAAGATTATAATGAGTGGTGAGAAGCTCCAGGATCGATATTCTGATTCCAAGTACCATTTCAGCTACCTGTATTCATTGTTGGTGGCTAGACACTGATATCCTGAACCCATGAACTCCCACTCACTTGTTCTTACTTAGAGTTGTGGAGTGCCTAGATGCTTGGGAGATTTTATTTAATTAAAGATTTTATTTTATTAAATCATTTAATGCAAATTTTATAAATTTATTTTATGAGAAACGAATAAAAAAAGTGTGGCAATGCGCAAAACCTGAAATGGTGGGAGTCAGTTCGGAGAAGAGAAGGATAGGGAATTTTTGGGGAAAGTGGAATTTAATCAAAAATATGAGGTAATGTCTAAAACAAGGTCACCAGTTTTTGTAGGACTCAGATACGGGAGAAAATGCGAGTAACCTAATGACTAAAAAAGGTCGTCTGTTTCTTTGGGACTCAGATATGGAAAAAAGACGAGTAATGTGGGGCGTGGTAGTGTAATGGTGAAGGTCGCCGCCTTACAACTGAAGGGTTGTAGGTTCGAATTGCACCTGCTGCGTAAGAACCTTTAGCAAGTCCTTCACTCACAATTGCTCAAGCGCTTCGGCGTGTAAAACTTTGACACACCTGCAGGCTGTAGTTAGGACCGCCTCTGGGTAGTAGTGGTCTGTAAGAAGCGGTATAGAAATACACAAATACAATATAACAGTACAAATACAATACAATGACTAAAGAAAGGTCTTCAGTTTCTGAGCCTGGTTGCTAAGAGGGTGATAATCGCCCAGTGCATTGGTCTGGAATGTTGTAAATCTTAAAATTTTTGCAGCATCACTGGAGATCAATTTACTGGTACAATATAAACAAAGATAATACTGTAGTCTGTCTGGCTAATGTCTTGCACAGGCGATCCACAAAATTTTGACTCCATACTGACTGATGCGTGCTGTATTGCTGGTTTCTTTATGGTGCTTATTCAGGGAAATTGTTTGTGTGCTTTGTATTTCTCGAAGTGCACTTGCAGGCGGTTTAATGTCCTCACTTATTTTGCTAGATACAATGCCTTGAAGTCTGGTGGTAGTCAATTAGCTGATTCTTACATCCCAAGAGAAAGAAGATGTTTGAAGTCAGACCAATCAAACCAAGAACAAGGATCAACATCACGATTTAAATTTCCATTTAAACTACCACAGGTATATTTCAATGTATGTTTTATTAAACTCTGTGGTGGGAGCGACGTAGGATGGAAGAAGTTCAAATTTTCAAATGCTACTGAAAGTGCTTTTCTTGTTTAACTGTGAATCTAGTATTCTTTGATTTAAATTAAATTAAAGAGTAAAATACCTGTGATTGCCATTGCTTGGAACTTCTACATGTTGCAAATTCATGACAATATGTCAAAACAGTATCTGTGCCTATGCAACCTAGTATGATTATATAGTTTAATTTAGAATGTAATTTACAGCTTTTGATTTGAAACTGCAGTGTTTATGCAAATTTGTGCATGCTCAGTTATTGCACAGGAAATGAGAAATGCATGGGTAACTACTAACTACCCATTGTAGTTGCAGTTTAACGACACTGTGTGATAAAAAGATCATAGCCCTCCTCTTTTATCCAGGCTTAGGACTGGCACCGTCGGAGTGCTATCAGTAGCATTGTTTTAACTATTTACTGGAATTCTTATATGGTTTTATATAATAAATGCTATCGCAATGCATGTATGTCTTTGCCGCATTTTATCGAAAAAATGTGAATGTATAAGTGGGCAGTGTGTTGAATTTTGTACCTAATAGTAGATATTTTCGTTGCAAACAATTTAGAAACGGTCGAATGAAAGTAATGCTGGTGCGGCACCCCCAGAGAAAGCGGCGGTGGCTGTGTCTGGAAATTCAGCTGGCAATTCAAGAGACAGGCAGCTTTCACAGCACTTTAGGCGAAGGCTTCGCTACGATCATGAGGAATCGCAACCGAATCAGTGGCAGGACCAGAATTATGAGAAGCAGGAATCTTATGAGCCTGCGACAGAAGACTTTGGGCCGCAGGCAGTGCAGCGATTCAGCTTTGGGCAGCAGAATGGTCAAGGACAGCGGCACGGCAGTGCACTACAGCGCTCCTCGAACAACATCGCTGCATCAGTTGGACAAGATTCTGCCTCTTCATCAGTGGATACGTTTCAATCACCAGGTCCAGGCATTCCTTTGACGTACAGAGATCTCCAGTCATCATTAGTAAACAAGAATGGTCATTCACAAGCTACCAAAATCCGTCGCCACGCGTCGAAGTCAGATGGAATGTCAAACAAACGAAGAAAGAATCAAGAACTTCCACAGCAATTTCAACAGCAAGTGCTTCCACTGCAACCTTCGGATCAATTAGATGGACAGCTTCCATGGATTGTTGCTGTTGGTGGAATCGACCTTGACAGCATTGATCCTGATACACCTGGAAAATATGTGTATACCTATCAGTGTCAGCAAAACAAATGGACCAGGCTGATCGGTCCTATGAAGAACTATGTTCATCATCATGGAGTTGGAATCATTGATGGAAGAATGTATATTATAGGTTAGTACAGTATCTGTGCATATTCTGTTTGATGATTTTTCACGGTCTGTTTGTCAAGTCTTCTGGATGATGTGTATACATGTACGGCAGGTTGTTTTAAATTGTCTATTTATGTCCATCACCAACGAATATTATTGGATTCCAGCTTCAGCTGAGACTGAAGCGTACCATCCCATGTCAATGACTTTTTCATTCAATCCTGTCTATTTTGTTGTATGAGATATTGAAAATACCTAGTCATTGCATGCTGTTCAAGTCATCATTGGTAAGTCAAAGGATGATTTTCTATATGTTTCAATTGCATGACTTGAGCATTATTTATTTTATTTTTATTTATTTATTTGTTGCCATCCCTCGCATTCAGCCATCATAGTTATAAAAACTCTCATAGTTAGGCTTTCGCTTTTATGCTTTTACCTTACCAACTGTAGAAATGCTTGGACAATACCTTTCGTTTCTGTGACAAGAAGAGTTTTTGAGTATGCCAGCCTTGCCAGGTGATAGATTTTGTGCATTGTTCTACATTTTCTAGGTGGAGCCGTGTACAAAAGTAAACATCCTGAGAATCTTGGGGTGTCCACAAACGAAGTTCATGTCTATGATCCCATTTCTAACTGCTGGTACCAAGCAGCTTCTATGATCTACTCTCGAGCATATGCTGCAGTTGCAGTCTGGAAAAATCAGCTACTTGTTGTTGGTGGTGAAGACAGCGCAAAACAGTTAGTTCGTTACAGAATTTTTGTTACTGAAAGCTTTTTATTTATTTATTTGTTTATTTATTTTGAGATTTCTATACTATTAATTGCCTCTTCAAGTCCACTAGTGCTCATTATTTCATGTTTGGTGCTTAGTATAAATTATGAAGTCATGCTTGTGAATGCTTGCTCAGCAGAGCCAGGCATAGTGAGTTTTGTTGAACCTTAATTGTAATTGTTATTGAACAGCCAGAACTGTGCATATGGTACAGCAATGTATGATACTATTAAAGATAACTAGATTGTATATGGCATGTGATTTTAATAGGGTTCCTTCAATATTACCAGAGTGCGTTGTGTCATTATGTTTACTGATGATAAAATTCCATTGTGGTACATACTGAAACTATTTTCGAAATTGTACTATGTACCAACTTATGCTATTTGACTCTGATTGCGTAGCTTGACCTAATATGGAATGGAGACGTGACTTTCATTCGGTTTTTGTGTAGGGCCGAGTTCTTGGGTTGTTTCTTTAACCAACGTTGTTATTAGGCCTATGCCTTTAGTCAGTGCTCATGACTGCCTTATGGCCAGGCATCAATCGATGTCACTGAGCAATAGTGAGTAAAGGACTAGCTCAAGGTCCTAAATTCAAAACTGGTAGCATTGACGAACACTCAACGGTAACAGTTGACCATGCAGGCAAAGTTGGATTATTATGCTGTCTTTGTTGCGTTTTTTAAATTCTTTTAACTTAATTAAGATGCTTGACGTTTAGGCAGTTATCCAATTACTTATTATGCGTGATGATGTTTAAACAGGAAATTGGATACAGTCGAGTGCTATGACCCTGTGGCCAACAGCTGGGCTGTTATTACCCAGATGCCAGGTGGCGCCAAAGTCGGGGTTTGTGCTGCCGTCCTCTTTGACTGCTTATTCGTTGTTGGTGGATTCAACAGGGACAGGGAGTATGGCGCAGTTCTTGCTGATGTCGAATGCTACGATCTGCTGGGCCATAGTTAAGAAATTAAATCCAAATCATTCTATGCTCCATCGTTAGAAATTTCAGTCTCCAGCCCCACTCATTTTGATTAGATCCCAACCCCTTTCTCAATCTGAATCACTTTAGCTACATATATGAGCACGAAAGAAGAAGAGGCTGAGGCTCTCACGAGTATGAAGTGTTTGCAGCTTCATTTTAACTTCAGCATAAGAGGGTGAGTGACTGGTGTCTAGTCCTTGCCCTCTCGCAGTTTAATTTTTCCACCAATAGTGAACAGCGTATTGCATTCTACTCATGACAGAATTGTTTTTGTGTGATGTTGAAGCAGAAACTCTAATTTTATACCCTGGCAGGATTTGAAAGCCGGTCTTTCGATTGACAGTCTAGCATGATGCTCACCATCATACTGTCCAACACCCAAAAACAAATACAAAAATATGTATTCCATTTGGCATTTTCCAGATGACACTAACGAAAAGGAGATTGTCAAAACTGTTCCTAAATTCAAAGATCATCATTATCATCAGCATTATTATTACTATTAGCATTACTATAATAACTATTAATAGTGTTACACTTATGCATATGTTGCTGATCATGTTAATTCAGGTTGCCAGACTGTTGGCTGTTTTATTTAGGCTTGTAGGAAGGAGAAGCGATTATCAATAAATGAACTTAATTTTTATAGGTGGACGATTTTTGAACCACTTCAAATTCCTCGCTGCCATGCTTCGCTTATTGAAGTTAACAGACGGCTGTTTTTGATTGGTGGACGAACAGCCAAATCCAAGCAAGGCATAACCAGTATTAGCTTTGTTGAGGAATATGACTCCAACAATGACACCTGGAAGCGAATTGCAAATATGGAAACCCCGCGTCACGATGCTGGATGTGTTGCAGTTGGTCAGTATGTATAATTTCAAGTTGGTTTAATAGAATTGCAAACAATAATTATTTCTTGTTGGATCATTTGTAATCTCCAAATTTTGTGAATGCTACTCCGAAGTTCATCTGCTGGAGACCTAATCATAATTGTTAACTCAAAATGAAAGAAAAAAATCATGTGAAAGTCAAGCACGGCTCACATGTATTCACAAGAAAAGCCTCAATGCTTCAGCTTATTCCAGCTTACTATTATGTGTACTGCCTTTATCTGTTTCATGCTTTTGAAGAATGTAAGTATAGTAATGCATGCGAATGGGAATAGTATGAACTGTATGGTACATAATGGTGACACTTCTTCAGGCTACATTCACATGCATCCATCTTCAGATGTTTTCGTGGAACATTGAGTAAGGATCGTTGTACTGTACATGTTTGCATCTACAAGTGACGGATGGTTTAGGTTGTAAATAATGGCAAAAAGACCATAATAAAAAATAGGTTACAGTTGCAGAAGGATTTCAATGTGAAATATATTGACTGACTTTGAACTTGGTGAATGAATCCTTAAAATTTTAGTCATCAATGGCGAGTTCGGGCAACCTGCATTGAGCGTGCAAAAGTATCATTAGTATTATTTTAGGTGTTATCTATGAATGCCAGGAGATTTTGATGCCGCTGTAAAATAAACCAGTTTATAGTTACCATGTGTAGGCATACTTGTACACGCCAGTGCTTTGGACATTTTATAGTTCTTTGTTCCAGGTAAATTGATCTACATCATGGGAGGAATGAGAAGTCCAAATCCGAATTGTCTTCAGTCAGTCGAGTGCTTCAACACTGCCACTGGTACGTGGGTGAAAGGAGTGGAGGATTTTCCACATCCGGTGGCGGGCATCGCATGCTGTGCCCTTGCAGGAACATAGTAAAAAGTCTTCAGAAGTTGGTCTGTAGAATTGACTGCGATAGCTAAACAGTACGAGAAATAAGAAGCGAAGCCGTATTTGCAATGTGGTGAACCGTAGTCTGTAATATGCAGAAGCTAGCATGCATATAGCATTGTATCATGTACAATATGCAGTTCTAATTAGCTTCTATATCAGTAAGATTTTAGTTCAAGTAAATTCAGGTGTTATAAAAACCATCACAGACGTTTACAGAACTCTATCTAAACTGTAGATTAAAGATAATAATATGTCCTATGCTGTGATGTTATACTATTATAATGTAACATGAAAAAGTCAACGTATAAGATGGAAACTGTTTGTTTTTTATTGCATACATTTACATTAGTGCAATATATTGGGTGGTTGCCAATGATTAAGCATATCTGCAAAGAAGGAGAGTTAACAGATTATAGGTCCACTGCAGCTCTTCTCGTCATTAGTCCAATTCAGCTTAAATGTGTATTCCATTTATTTTACTTATTCAGGGGGGCAGTCTCCCACTCTCCCTTATTGTTATTTTGCTGCTCATGTTTCAAATCTTGCTCGTAGCATACGTATATTGTAGCTATAGCCCAGACCTAATATATATATATATATATATATTTATATATATATATATATAATTTCTAATGCTCTATTTGGTTTTAGCAATCACAAATTTTCATTATTTGTTTATTCATTTATTTATTCACACATTTCTATACTGCCTCTTCAAGTCCCCTACTACTCAGAGGCGGTCCCGACCACAGCCCAGAGGTGCTTCAGAATTTACACGTCAAAGCGCCATGAGCATTTGTGAGTGAAGGTCCTTACGCGGCAAGTGGGATTCGAACCTGCAACCCTTTGGTTGCAAGGCGGCGACCTTCACCACTACACTACCACATCCCAAAATTTATATAGCCATATATAGGCCTCAGTCTGTCATTTGTGCTGAGAATAATCTCTCTCTTGTTTTGCATTGCTCCGGAATTTTAATTAGCAATACAATTTAATGAACTGTTTCGTGTTCTTGTGTGTTATTGTCTTGGTGTTGTTAGTTTAAGGTTTCTGTTCATCAATTTCGTATCTTCTATGTCTTTCGATATTTTCATTTGTCGTCCATGTGTTAGTTTTGCTGTTGCAATATTGGCAATTGTTCAATTGTAGGCCTACAATAAGTCATCGTACATTTTCTATAGCTGAACTTTAATTATAATAGCAGTTAGTTTAGAGTAATTTTTTTGAAAATTTAAGTAGGCCTAAATGAACTAAAACTCAGTCAATGAGTCGCCGAAATGATCGGCGCCATTTTGTATCAACGCGCTCTTTTGGTGTCAGCGCTGTAATTGGCGTGGCCCTTTTGTGCCGGAGCTGTTATGTAGGGCGCCGTTTTGTGCGCGTGTTTTTGAGTAAACATCGGTTACTTCCTGCAAGCTGCTGTAGGAATATTGTCAACTTCTAATTAACTATTCTGCGACTTTAAAATACGTGTCAACTTGGGTGATTCATGGGAAAACAACTCTTCAATCGAATTCGGAGACCATGACGCATATTGAGTTCCAGTTCAGTAAGATTTAACATGCTCTGCAAAAAACTGTTGTCTTGGACTACATAATTATTAGAGCTATAGCTGAGTCCATAGGCCCAGCAAAGACACGCTTCAAAGCAAGTAGCGTGTCGTAGGCTAAACCTATAAATATAACCGCCTATAATAATCTTTGTACATTTATATAAGCCATGTAATATATTTGATCAAGCACACCTGTACAAGGAGTATTGTAGATATATTCGTAGGCCTACGCCGAAGACGTTTTTAATTAAGGTGAAGTAAAACTCTTTATTACTATTTTGCTTCTGTAGACCTATTCAAAACGGAATTGGAAATTTGTCTATTTGTAGACCCATAATAATTATTAGGTAGAGATCTATTTTCTCGCAGGCCTATACTAACCATATAGCCTTTGGACTTTGATCTTCCATCCTCATTAGGAACGTCTTAAGTTCAGAAGGTTCTAGTGATCATGTAGGCCTGGATGAGGTAGGCCAATATACATGTATACCGACTACAGCGTGTGGCCTACTCACCTCACAGAACTAGGCCTACTTACGGCTACTTTTACATATTTTGACTATAGTGTTGTAGTGTACACAGATTAGGCCTACTTTGACATATTTTTGACTATAGTGTTGACCAGTACACAAAGACTATGCCTTAAATAAAGAAAAATCGTAGTTCGACATTTCATTTTTCCTGTTTGCTTGATATAATGAAGTTTAGAACAACTGTACAACAGTTTCGACCTTAAAAATGTATCATACGTTTGGAAGGCAGACAACAGTACTGCTACACTGCAACACGACCCCTCCCCGCGGTTCTAATATAGGTCTCTAAATAGATTTTACCAACCCATCACTTCAGTATAGGCCGCTATTCAGGCCGATTAACTAACGCTGCATGGTATGTTGATTATAAATGTAAATCTATTTTTCTATAGCCGCGGTATATGGCCTGACCTCTTCATTACATGTGCAATGAATTGATTGGGTGAGATCCTTAACCCCCACTCGCCCGTTTGAATGAACGTGACGCCCGCTCGCCCGTTTGAATGAACGTCACGCCATTTAGGTCCCCATGAACGGACCGCGCTAGCCCGAGATATTTAAATCTCAGAATGTCCGGGGTTGACGGAACAATCGGCCGACTCGCTCCCGATGTAGCTAACTGGGCTAACAACAGCCTAAAGGTTGCAGAGTGTAGCCTATAGGCTCACCTTTAATTTTACCACTGCGTCCCTGGAAGGTTCACTACAATTAACTAAGAAATCAATTACTATAGGCCAATTCTGTGTTTGCAAGAAAAGTCAACTCCAGTGAAATTTCTTGGTTACGCCTCTCAGCGGTCTCTGCTTCAGAGGGGCGTCGGGCGCATCTAAAGTCAAGGGCACAAAATATTTAGGTTTTGAAATACGAACAAAATACTCCGCTTTTGTGGGCGCTATAGAAGTTTCTAGTTACGATTACTAATGCCACAATTATTGCCCAGGGTCAAATCCGATTTAGCCTACTTAAATTTATAGAAGCCTACATTATTGTGTAACTTATACAAGTCTATGTAGGCCTAATATATAGGCCTATACAGCTTTAATTATCGACTGCTTTATTGATTGTGAAACGAACATGTAGCCTATATCTTTTTGATGACTTTGTTTGAGAAAAAAACATTTCTTAGCAAATACTTGCCATTAATTTTGCCAAACAGGCTATACCGCTAACACTGTTTGGGCAGAACTGGAAGATACAAGCCTAGCTATAATTGCAATTAAAAGAAGTTAGGAGTCTGCATGAAAGTCTAGACCTCGACCACGACTGGTCCAGAAATTCATCCTGTAGGAGTGTAGGCCTAACCTGTCGGCTTGTTGCATGGTCGACTGGAAAATGATCAAAAGACCTAGGCCTGCAATTCCCTACGAGTAGGGCCTTGTAGACCCTAACTGGTAGGGATTACTCCCCCGATTAGAGGTTAAGAACAAAACGTAGCACTGAACAATGAATAGACCTATTTTATAATTAATCGATAGGCCTATTATTGTAAACGTCTAATTCTATATCAGTGGCAATAGGCCTACAGTTAGTATAGGCCTATACATTTGACTGTTTAATTGTAGGTTTTTCACTTAATGTAAAGAAATTAAAAATATTTATCTAAATATGTGATTTCTCTTTTAAAAAGAGTTTAAAAATTCGTTTGGGAGTTTGAATCCGTAAAAACCTGCCACCTATAGACACTTATTTAGGACTATTCGATAGCTATATAGGCCTAAATATAAGGTCCAAATTGGAGAGTTGTGTTTCAATTTGCATAACAATAGGCCTATAATAATGTTCCATACACAAACACCAGGCGTTCGATCGATTTTCCTACCTATAGGCTTAATTATGCACCAACCAATAACATTCTCCAACCAGATGACACTTTTACCACAGTAGGCCTATATAGGCCTATGGTTAGCCTAATCAGTGGCGTGGCAATAAGGGGGGCAGAAGGGCGAACCGCCCTGGCGGCACTTCGTTAGGGGAGGCAAAATGGGGGTGGAAGATACGGAAAAGTAGTGAAAATACAAATGATCACTAAAATGGGTCGTAAGTGTTGATGTTGATGAGAAATGCAAAGTCAGCAGAACTCGATAGGGGCTGCAAAGAAGGTGGTCAGCAAATTATTTGTCCGGATAATTGGAAACATTTCGGGCGAATTACTAATAAAAGGTTATCAAAAATATTTTAGCACATGCAGAAGGCGGAATTTTCTGTCGTCGCCCCGGGCGGCATTTCGGCTCGCTACGCCACTGAGCCTAATTATAGTACTTACGTATAGGGCCTTCTATGCCTTTACCTAAAACATAGGCCTATTGATCAGATGGCATATTGTGAATTTATGACAACGGTGTAACTGTAATGGAAATCATCTGGTTAGAACCATCTACCTATCTATCTATTTGGAGATTTATAAAGCGCCTCTCTCAGCAGAGCAATTCAGAGGCGCTCCCAGCGTGAC
>JAQFXW010001540.1:0-14692 GCA_034693945.1 Dendrobaena attemsi | reverse complement strand
TTGAAAAACAGTTAAGAAAATGCATCAAAACAGAAATGACTCATCTACGGTGCTGAAAATATGATTATTTAAAAGTTTTCTGACTTTTCTACAATACTATAGTCAAGACCTATGACGTCACACCTCACATCTTTATTGCTGAACTATATTTTTTCGATTACTTCGGGGTGCCGGTATTACCAACATGCCGAAATTACCCCATTTTACCCTATAGAAATGTGCGAATAAATAAATAAAATAAATAAATATTATGCCCTAAATAGGCCTAGGAGGGTGATGATTCGGTCACAGTTGGTCTACAGTACTGTTTATAAGCTTACTTATACTGCAGAGAATTACGAACAACTTTTCTTTCTCTCAGGCCGAGTCTCATATAGGCTAACGGTTTCATTAAAGGAGTCTGGTAACTTTGGCTAACTGCGATCGCGACACTTTCCAAGACATGGACCTTGGTGCGAATTAACCGTCGAACAGGACAAACAAATACAAGATGAAATAACCGAGACTGGTGGTAGGATATAGGCCCTAGGCGCCGACCAGGCCTATCTATGCCAAAACGCGATGATTAATTCCAGTCTTTTAATCTTGTGGCCCCTTATGTCCTCCAACTAAGAAAAAGAGGCCCTTGAGCTAAAAAAAAGGTTGGGAAACACTGGCCTAGCAACCTATACTGTTTCGGACACCTATACTCGGTCTAAATGCCCAGAAATTCTAGAACAATTGCTACGCAACAGGACGTGCATGTTGAAGTTTTTACATGTATAGAAGAGTCGTTGCAACTCGTTATAACTGGCAAATGAGGAATTGTCTCCTGTGGTTCAATAATATTCATTTTGATAATGTATAGGGCCTATAGTGTCTCTTGAATAAATCTACTCTGCACAAGCACATGATCCATATTTCAATCTACAACTCGTACCGCAACAATCAGTTCCACCACTGCTTGCAAGCCTGGAGTGGATCACACGATTTTGTCAACACATGGGGAGATCACACAAGATCCAGGATCACTTCCCACAACCATCCCAGAGGTCGTCTCAACCTTTCTTCGCCAGGTGGCTTTGGTAAAGTTAGATGTAGGTCAGTTTAATTTGACTCCTGCATTAACTTGTGATCACCTGTACATACTACGTCTGTAGTAGTAATCGAACAGGGCTGCATCACTTTAGATGAGCACTAATGAGCTGTGTTTAATCTATACCAGCGTGTGGAAAATTCCCCCAAGATTAGCATCCCCCAAGAAAAAAAAGGGAAAATACAAATTTTGAATAGGTGTATTTAACATTCAAAATATATAGCGCCCGAAAAGAATAATTATTCAATACGAGAGATAAAGAGGCTTCAACACGGGATTTTGATATTGGGACTTAAAAAACTTTTTCTAGACTTAGACTTGGTAGGGCTTTTCCTCCCAGAGCATGGAGACTAGATTAAACACTGATTAATGAATAGAGATTATTCCAACATGTATTCAGTGTGGAGTAAAAACAGTTGCCTTTTTGCAAAATTTTTCCTCCTTATTTCCACTTCAAATGCCAAAGTCGTTGCATATATATATGACGTAATTAAATATAATTAAATACAACATCAAAAGTTGAGCCGAAAACACACAGATCAATAAAGAACGCGAAATATTCATGCATGAGTGAATCCATAATGTTCCAGTTTCCAAGAGAATTTTTCGGTCGGCAGAGCAATCAGCTCCAAGCAGAGTCGTCGTTGTAAGGTAGAGGATGGAGATTATGATCGTCATCATCAGGTCCAGCAGCAGAAGCAGCCATCAGATCACGATCATTGTGTCGCAGACCAGTCTTACAGCAGTTGAAGTTGCAGATACAATGTCTACTTGGCAAAGGGTGTGAGCGTTTCAGTCTCATCAGCGCGAAGGAAACGAGTAACAGGAAAAGCGCAACAGCAACTACAAAAAACAAAAGAATTTTTAATCACGATGATGATGATGACGAAATGATGTAATGAGCTTTATTTTAATGGTTTCAAGCTGAAAAGCACATATAGTTTTTTTTATAAGACAGGTCCGTAAGTAAAGGGAAAAAAATTCTGCATATTAATGATGATGATGATGATAAGAACGATGCGGGTGATAACATGTTAATAAAGAGACAAACATGAAGATGATGCAAATGACATGTAATGATCATCTTTTCTTAAGTGATTTTACAAGATATGTTACTATATCTTTTCTTGAGTGGTTTTACAAGACAATATAACTATAAAAGAAAATGAATTCTTCATAGTAATGATTTTTTAAACTTATTTGCTGAACACATTTCTATACCGCCCCTTCATCTCTCCTACTAATCAGAGGCGGTCCCGACTACAGCCCGGGGCGTGTCGAAGTTAACACACCGAAGCACCATGAGCAGTTGTGAGTGAAGGACTTGCTCAAAGTCCCCACTCTCTATGTATGGCTTGGGTCTGAATCGAACCACACGACCATTTGGACGCAAAGAGATGACTATTCCACTGCGCATGATGGTGATGATTATAAAGCAATGCACATGATGATGACAAAAAAGCAAGAAAAGAGTCAGGTGATGAACTGATGTAATAATTTTTCTGTTAAGGATTTGAGACTGACAAGTATTATGTAGTATTTTTGGCAAGTATACATTGTAGCCAGGCTAGGTGCGCCCCTGCGCAATTTTTTGAAGGGATTCTACAGCAGTGTATGTAAATTAGTAGTACTTACAAAGACTACTGATAAAATGATACGACTTAGTAGTACTTACAAAGACTACTGATAAAATGACATGACTTAGTAGTAATTACCAAATATAATTACACGGTGTCCAGATTGAAGTGACACCCTTTTTGTTTTTACGATATTTTTGTTAATTTTAAATAAAACTCTATTCAATTTTAGAACGTGAAAGAGAATGAAATTATCAATGTTTCTTGAAAATGTTATCAAATTATATCAACAGAGTCCGAAGTTGTGCACATTTAAAGTTGGGCAAACAAAATTTGAAGTTTACAACATGTTAAAGATAGGAAATTAATCATTTGAGCAAATATTTATTATTGTTGTTCTTCAAAGCTGATGTTCAAAATGCGTGCCATCAGCTCGAATGCGCTTTTGCCATTCATTGATAACACTGTCAACAATCCTTTGATCAAAACGAATCCATTCGTCTACAATTCGCTGTTTGAGGTGGTCAACGTCACGTAGACTATGCTTGATAAACACGTTCTTGAAGGACGCTCCAGATCTTGTACGTAATCCAGTGGATTGAGATCAGGGCTATTTAGGGGCCAAAGACTTGGTGAAATAAAGTCTGGCGTTTCTCTTGAAAGCAGATCAACAGCTTATCTGGCTCGATGAGCAAGAGTACTGTCCTGCTGGAATATGAAGAATTCACTGCCGACAATTCTTTAATAGCAGGCAGAAAGTCAGCAAGTGCTCACCGAGCATCACGATGGCATGCACCGTTAGTTTTGAATTATCACGAGTGTTTCAACCAAATAAAAATTTTCTGCCTATTACGAGCCGAGTGAGGTCTGCCACCACAATGCTGTTTTTCTGCAGATCCTGTAACTTTCATTCTTGCAATCAGTCGTTCTAGGGTTGCAGTAGACCAGTTTCTGTTACGAAATTCCTTTAAGAACCCTTTTGCTCTGTGCTTTTTTTATCTTAAACTTTTTATCGAATCCAAATCACATTTACTGAAAACTATTTTTATTATTGTTCCCTTAGGAAATATGACATCTTATTTATTGATATAGAAAGTAAAGTATGCGGTCTCAAATTAATTATTTCCTATATTTTTCATCTTGGAAACTTCAAATTTTATTTGCCAAAATTTAAATGTGCATAACTTCGGACTCTGTTGACAGAATTTGATACAATTTTCAGAAACCATTGATAATTTCTCCATCTTTCACGCTCTAAAATTGTATAGAGTTTAATTTAGAATTAACAAAAATATTGCCATAACAAAAAGGGGCGTCACTTCAATTGGGATACTGTGTAGTTTGAACAATTATTATTAGAAAGTTTCTACTTCGATTGATAACGATATCAGTTTCTTATTATTATCACGCCTCTGCAAATGACCATGAATGGTGAATAAAGTATTTGCTCAGGATATCTACACAATAAACATCTCAGAGGAAGCTTTGAACCTGCACTCGCTGCATCACAAGGCGATCACTCCTACCGATCAACTCTGACCAAAATCTGGAAAGACGACCTCTCACAGAAGCACTGAAAAATAACAGAACTTAGCGAGTACTTACCTAAGAAACAAAGAGTCAGTACAATCTTTACGGTTTCTTCTCCAGCTGCACTTTCCACAGAAGATTCTGGTACAACTGAAAGAAAACATTTAGTGTGCTAACCACGATACCATCACTACTTCACTCTCAGCTTCACCCATTGAGAAGCATCCGGATGTTGTTAGTGTACACGTGAGGCATCGTGGCGCAAATGTTAGAGTCCCACCGAAGCCGCTGCGTAGGGACCTTGGGCAAGTCCTTCACTCACAATTGCTCGTTGCTTTCAAGCGCTTCGGCGTGTTAACTCCGACACACCTGCGGCTGTAGTCGGGACCGCCTCTGAGTAGTAGTGGGCTATAAGAGGCGGTATAGAAACACACATATACATACATATACAATTATGACTGCCTTTGACCATGGCGCTCGTGTATACCGTATAGTGTCCTGTCCTTCAGTCTCAACACACTATATAACTTGCCTAATTAGTTATTAATAATAATATTATTGTAATTATAATTTATACTAAAAGAGTGCAACTTAATATTTCAAATGCTTTAAGATATATTTAAGATGCAGGTAATTGCAGGTGAATATATGTACTCGATGTTTGCTGCTGATCCAATATGGTCGTCCTTTTGATAGCGTTGGGCTGCCTCTGTATAGGGAAGTTCAAAGTCCAGTGAATCCCAGTACTGGTCCTTGATCAGCTCCGGATGGTCCTCGTGCATCTCATCCACCACTAAATACGATATCTAAACAATCAAGACAACAATGATACACCATCCAATTATACTACTAGTAGTCTACTACTGCAAAACCGGTTCACACAACGACTCTGCAACGTAGTGTGATAACATTCGATGGGAACTCTGGACCACTTCTTGCATTAAGAGTTCATTTTACATTTAAAAACGATGAAGGTCTGGAGAGGTGAGGAAGGTCGCGATTGGAAGGTCATTGAAGCATTCTATGAATAGTAAAGGTCCAAGTATTTAAACTTGTGGAATCCCAAATTCAATCAACTGAAAAGTGTTACTGTATTTTACTTGTTGCGTCCAGTTTGCTAGGTAATATCTGAACCTGGAAAGAGGAAGGCCCTTAATTCCATAATTCTGAAGTTTCTTTAAATGTATATCATCGTCGACTTTATCAAATACCTTAGATCCAACAAAATTCCTATGGAGTATTCATTTTCATTATAGTTTGCGATATTTTATCCTGAATGTTCAGGACAGATATTGACGTGGAGTGGCTTAAACCCGTGCTGAGAGGGCATAGACCATTCATCTTAGTTATGTAATTATTTAACTCATAATTTTGTATAATGCAGATCAAAAGCACCACAAAAAAAGTAAACCTTTCTTGAAGAGGTATCACTTTTACTAAATATAATAATCTGCATCTATTATCGCAATTATTAACAGCAGACTCAGTGATTTATAGCCTGAAATGCTGAGCACAAGAGATCTGAGCAAATATAAGAATGAGCGTAAGTGTAGCACATCCAAAGAAAGTACAATACCTGAAGGTTTTTGTCAATCAGTCCATTGACATCGAAGTCGTCATCATCCTCACCAAAAGGATTGAGTAGTGTCTCAGCCACCTAGCAACAGAAAGAGAAGGCTCAAGTGTCAGATTCTTGTGGGACTTGTGTGGTGCTCACGGTGCTACATCAATAAACATGGCCTCATTGACTGGTTCATGGAAAACCAACGACAAGAACTTCTACGTCGGAATCGAGAAGAAATGGGCTTTCAGAATGTACCCAAACGAAGATTGCCATCCATGAGAAGTATAAAGTCACATAGGACCAGAAATGCACGAATTTCATAAGAGTTCTGATGCGAACAAAAGGCAAAACGGCAATCTCTCTTTGGCCGCGGACTATTGTCCCTTTATAGACTCGTGTAGGCCTAATGCCGCACGTGCCTACCTCTGGATAGACCATCCCGTCACGATCACCGAAGCGTATCGGCAGACTGTTAGGAGCAGACCAGTTTGGCTACCCCTCAGCCCCCAACTGCTGGTCAGATCCTAACACTATCAGCCTTCCCAGTTACGGTGTTAGGATCCTCAAATAAGTCCAGCACCATCATTTGATGTGTAGTCATTAAATAGTGGTCCTCAATAAATGAATAAAAATTTGAACCCTGACCCTCGCTCAGTTAATAGTCTGAACATGTCTGAAACGACGCACCTGATAAACTCACCCTTAAACCTATGCACTTATGCCAGTTCTTTGCCTCAACATGAAATTTAAAATCTCAGCAAGAACAAGCAATGGCAATTGAACTCCTCAGTTGATACAGCAGCCACATTCTTTAACTTGAATTATTATTTATTTAATACAGTAAATTTAAGTCCTTCAAGTCGGTCTACTCAGAAGCACTTCCAGCACAACCACAACCAAGCGTTAAGTAGAGGCATATGTATGACAGCATATGTCAACTCTTCATCACTGCCAACTATGTCACACCCGCATTCCATGAGGCCAAAAAAAACAAGGGCAGATCACCAAAAACAGAAACAGTTTCAGACAGGAATGCTCCAACTTTTTTGATGTCATGCAAACCAAAGCGAATAATAAGCAATTGGTGGCAATAAAGAATATACTTACTCACTTAATTCAGTTAATTGCTACTGCGAGTTAGGTATTGTGGGGCGCGGTAGTGTAGTGGTGAAGGTTGCCGCCTTGCAACCGAAGGTTGTGGGTTTGAATCCCATCCGCCGCGTAAGGACCTTGAGCAAGTCCTTCACTCACAATTGCTAGTGGTGCTTCGGCGTGTAAACTCCGACACACCTCCGGGCTGTAGTCGGGACCGCTTCTGAGTAGTAGGAGACTTGAAGGGGCGGTATAGAAATGTGTGAATAAATAAATAAATATGGAGTCCTACATATACCATCTCAGCAGAACTGTCTCAAGTCTACAGGTGGTGGTTTCTTCAGAGGTCTAAAGCTGTTTACTTCTGAGTTAAGTTCAGAAGTTAGCAATCAATAAAGGGCATCATATTCAATTACTGATACATTTTGACTTGATCTGACCTTTAGCCAACCCATATAGAAGAAGAACTGGAGGAACGTGAAGAATGGAAAGTACATGTCGCCAATATGACCGTTCTCGAGGAACTGACGTCCCATGAGGCAGGACAGAAAGAACATATACACAGCCAGCGTCACCACCTTCAAATGCAGACAACACGCCATTTAAGTACAATAAATAGCTGCAATCAATAACTTCTATTGTGCACGGTGTCCAGTGCATCAAGACTTGAAGCATAATTAATGGAAAATAAAGTCAACTTTTAAAAGCAGTGTATTAGTACAGTACACAACAACTGCATACGATGTCACCCTCCTTATAACGTTCACGTGTACACTGTAAATAGGACCATACAACAGAACATCGAAGGTGCAATGACATTGCGAGTGAAGAACTAGATCAATGTTCTCACACAGTTACCAGCCGTATCACTCCTACATTACAGGCTGAGCCACACGATCCATTTGGTCTCGGAGTACCACAAGAGCATTGATAGCAATGAAAGCCAGTATATCACAAACAAAAGATAACACGGCCAGAGCATCACACGACTTGAAATGTAATATCGGGTAAATCAAACATTTTTGTTATGAAGCACCTTCAAACCAGAGCAATAGCTTCAGTGATAGTACATATATATCATCTGTATTGCTATTAGAAACAGAAGAATTTAATATTATATAACTGAATCTCGTTTTATGACCTTCAAGACAGCAAAGTACACAAGGCCAGTATAATATCATCTGAACCATTAGTACAGACGCACTCCTGCCGACATCAAAAATCTAATGTAACATGATCCAATCTGTTTGCTTATGATCCATTCATATTGTATATATATACATGCATGAAGGACCTGCAATGGTTAAAAGCATGGCACAGGGCAGTCGAATACCATTCCCAAGGGACAAAGAGTTCACCAGGGGCAGTTGAACTGAGAATCACCCAACAAATACACAGTTGCTGTATTGTATGGCCCATATAAGATAAATGGAAGCAACAATAACACAAGATCTTTCAATAGATAGTGCAGAATGGATGGAATTAAGAAAAGATCCAACTATTGCTAATTAATAGCCTAGTTAGCTACAGCGTCGGCTGTGTATTTGCACGGTACCGAGGTCGAGCCCAATGCCTGCCGACACTCTGAGATTTAACATCTCGGGTTAGCACATGGGACGTGTGTGGAGCAGTGAGATAGTCGATGCCTTGCATTTGAAGGGTCGCAGGTTCGATTCAGACCCGAGCCACCGCGTAGGGATCTTGAGAAAGTTTTCACCTACAGTTGCTCGTGGCGCTTCGGCGTGAAGACTCCGACACTCCTTCGGGCTATAGTCGGATCGCCTCAGAGTAGTAGCGGACTTGAAGTGGCGGTATAGAAATGTGTAAATAAATAAATAAAAAAGTAATAGTATTATTAATAATAATTAGTAAATATAATATCAATATCCATCACCTGAGTATAAACAAGCGGAATAGTGACCCAGTCAAAGCTGAACAGAGTTCCACACTTTCCGCGGAATTCGTTAATTTCCTGGAAAAGACATAAGACAGATATGAATAGGGCCTACACGACATGTCTAAGAAACTGGAAAGCAGTAAACTAGGTCAAGCTGGAAAGCAAGAAAAGTAAGTCCAGTTGGAAAACAGCAAAATCGATTAAACTGGAAAATACTAAAGTAGGTCAATTTTGGAAACAATAATATAGATCAGGCTGGGAAAACAATAAAATAAATCAAACTGGAATAGATTAAAGTAGCTCAAGCTTTATTTACAATGATTATATCGTTTTGTTGATGTTGCTTACATCGATGAGTGTTTTGACAGCAAAGTCATCTTTAATTCTTCCTTCCTTCCTCGCTCTTGAGACAAGACTTGCAGCCCACACAAGCGGCACGAAATACTTGTTGTACGCTGTTCTCATGCCTTCTATCACCTTCTGCTCGTTGCGTAACATGAAACCTGTCAAGCAACAGGCGTTTTTCAAGAATAATTAATCGTGGTCAAAAGGTAAGGCCACTCATTAATTTTATTTACATTAGATCTTCGTAATTTATCAAAGGGTAATCTTGTGCTCTGCCTCTCTACATACCATTCATTTGCTTCCAACTCCTTTGCACACATATCAGTAAAAACTTTATAATAGGGTTTTACAGTTCATGCTTTATAGTAATATTATACTGTAGCTGGTCTCGATCATCTCATCTGAACGTCTTTCCACTTTCAGTACAGTGTCATTTAACTCATAGACAAATATTATTAATCAGAGCAATTTAATTGCTGCCAATTTAATACTAGGTTTCACACATACAGGAAACCTAGGCATTAGAGGTTCTCTTTATCCTTTGTACATTTATTGGGTGATCCTGTGCTCTGTATTGATATGATTTTTGTGATACCTTGAATTAGTTCGATTTACTTAGTAAGGGTTTGCCTAGGAGCGTCTATCCCCCGAAGTCTTTGGAGCAACTTCCCTCTGGCAAAATACTATCGGTGTCTGAACCATAAAAGCTAATGACCATTTTTAGTCATTACATCTATTTTCAGATAAAGTCATTTACATACATAGCCCCAAAAACTGACGACCCCTTTCTACTTTTCTAGTCATCATTACTTCTATTTCCTGATGAAATCCTTTACATATGTGGTCCGCAACAAACTTACAACCTTTTCCCCCTAAATTTAACAAAAAACCTTCCCCTATTTCTTAAATAGGGAGAAGGATTCTATGGTGTAGATGCCCCTGGGTTTGCCAGCTGTGAACATTTTGTCAAATTACTCAGTTTTTCTTTACTAGATGCCAGTTGGCAAATATTTTTGTTTTAATTGACTTTCTTCCTACATAACATGACTGAATCAATAATAAAGTTATTCTGCTTCTGAAAAAGGTAGAGCAATTAGGATTATAAATAGATCAACTTCGAATTAGGAGGCTTCACGCTATAGATACTTCGAATATTTCTTTATTCAGCTTAGTACTTTCGAAATGTTTCACAGGTGAAAATAGTTATCTGAAATGAACTACCAGATTCAGTCATGTGCTCTAATGTCGGAAATCGCTTCTTCACAGCTGGACTGATCGATGACATCGTCATGACGTACGACAGGCACAGATATCGCATGATCGTCCGTCTCATCAGCCGACCGCGTTCGTCATTGCCCGTGACGAGGGCTGACACGAACATGGCCATTCGGGATGGGTAGGGAATCGCTTTGAATTGTTCCCACCACCGATTGACGACAACAGAAACGTAGAAACCGAGAACGAACGCAACCGGTATCAGACTGTTGAACTCGTGACAGTAGAGTGAAATCTGTTCAAACAAGCTGAAATATTAACACAAAACAAAAAGTATACACACAAACATAGTAATGCACACAAAAACAAAGTATTACGCAAAAAGTAATACATAAGACGGTTTCTCGTTTTATTTGCAATATTAACACAAAACAAAAAGTATACACACAAACATAGTAATGCACACAAAGACAAAGTATTACGCAAAAAGTAATACAGAAGACGGTTTTTCGTTTTATTTGCAATATCACTGACTTGGGTCTACAGTGCTTATGAATCGCAAACTGGAGCCTTATAAATTTTTTATTACAATTATAAATCTATGTTAAAGAGAGATGCCAGGTCGGCAGTTCAGGGCATCTCTAGGGTGCTTTCATGCACCACAGAGTAAACATATTTTTATGTCTGGAACATTCATCTCTCTGTCTGTGCGCGTGCCTCGCTCTATTGATCTCTGTCTGACAGTCTGTCTCATTATGAATTACAAGAAAAGTTACACAAGGTATCTCAGTATTCTCTAAAGAAATTAATCTTAAACAGAAATCACATCACCATCATGGTTCGTGGGTAGAAAGCCCCAATGCATAATTCATAACTCGTTTCCACTGTCTTCGACTTTGTGCAGATATTATATTTACGCTCTGTACATCTTGTTTGCACAAATTCCTGATGTCGTCTTGGCTGTCCACTCCTGGCTGGTCTTCCCCGCCCTCTTTCTACATCCATAATTCCCATCATCACACTTTTTATCTAATGTTGTTGTCCATTCTGCATATATGCCTACAAAAATTAAATCTTCTACTCATTGCTCAGTTGCACATTAGGTCTTTCCTTATATTAAGCTTTCTTCAAACCTCTCTGTTTGTGACCTTTATCGTCCAATTCAGGCGTAATATTCTTCTATAGCAGTACATTTTGAAGGACAACATTTTGTGCTGATCAATCTCTCTTTGTTGTCCATGTCTCACGGCAAACTGAGCTAAACAGATATGTTCTTAAGCCATTTAAGTTAACTAGCATTTTTACCCGGCCTTGCCTGGGATTTATTTCTATGCACTTCAGTGTCATTTATTCATTTCAAGAATTTTTATAGCGCCCCTTCAGGAACCTATTCAGAGGCGCTCCCAGTCCAACCACGGCAATACAATTTTAACTTCAGAAGTCTGAAGAAGGCAGTCCTGCCATTCCTAAGCAACAGCCGTATCTCCAATGGGAGCATATTCCAGATGGAGGGACCAAATATACAGAATACTATCATTAATTCCTATCCCCGCATAATAAAACGTAGTAGGTCCACGACACGGTATGTCCGTTTGAACCTGGAATTAACACAATGAAATAGGCGTAATTTCACGGCCTTCGACCTAAATATCACTTGATTGTTCATTTGGGCTATATAAAAGATATTTTATTTAGTGAATTTCTGAATAGGTAGTCGACCGACAGTCACTGTAGCTGTGGCATCATCCAGTCCAGCATCATCTATCTCGGTCTTAAAATTAATTAAAATTAGTTGCCTACGGTCCTAAATTACGCATGGAAAAACCCATAATAATAATTATAGCCTTTGCAGGAACGTGGCGTTAAAATAATGCCTAATTATGGTGTTAGACTTAATTTTATACCTGAATTATTTCTATATTGCATAATTAGCCTAGGCCTACACCTATGATTGATTACCACGATTTAATATGCGCTTCAAAGGCAACGCAATTTGGTGATGCGCATGAATGACGTCATAACTGTTTGTGTTGAGCGGCGCTCGATTCCCAATGGCGACGTTATTTTGAATCATAGGCTTTCTGTGGCATTCGTCAATTCAAAATTTAAAATGTCCATATCTCGGAAACGAAACATCAAGCTGAAATTGGTTGTGCAGATGGGAAATGCACAGACGAACATCTCCTAAAATTTTCACATCTCCATGTACAGTGTAGCGTTCGCTTTTCCATTTGGTAATAAGTGTGCGAACAACCATTCACCTACGTACGTACGTCCGTGACATTCAAAATTATAGTATTAGATTTGCTGTTCCAGGTGGTATTGAGTCCTGCTATTATTCCCTTTACTTTTCCATTCTGGTATCTATTTTTCCCTTTACCTTTCCATTCTGGTATCTATTTTTCCCTTTACCTTTCCATTCTGGTATCTATTTTTCCCTTTACATTTCCATTCTGGTATCTATTTTTCCCTTTACCTTTCCATTCTGGTATCTATTTCCTTGAGCAATCGTTTTGCAATGTCAGCAGACTGCCTAAGTACACAAATTCCATTAAATATTCCATGTCTAAACAGGCTGAAATCACAGTTCTATTTTATTCTTTTACAAACGACTGCTTGTTAATAAAAAATTGTATAACACGAAAATTTCCCGTTGAAGCGAAACAGACAAGAGAACTGAAAGATCTGAGCCTGGAATTTCTCCCTTTGACCGTGAAACAGCCCTTGACTCCCTGCAGCCTTGTTCAGAGGCAACAGGAGTGATGGTACAACAGGCAATTGAGAACAGAGCAAGAGCAATCGACGCTGATAACAAACACATTGGTGCTCACACACCACATCAATCACTCTTTATCTCACAGAAACACTGCAATTACTTGGAGGTACGGGAAGGTAATAACGAAGCTCAACAGCATGAACAAATTTGCACCATTGTCTTTGCAGAGTCATTGACTCTCACCCATCTGATCGAAGCCAATTGAGTAATAGTACATCTAAAAACAACTACTCGATGCTGGACAAAATAAATGCTTGCGACGTACAGGAATTTTGTGACCCATTTGGCAAAACTGTAGTACACAGGCCAATGCCAATGTCAATTGGATGACTCCATGGTGGCCAATATGGTCTACTGCCGCAATTCTGAACCTGTGGTCCTCTGCCATCTGCCTGGTGGTCCGCAAGCGAGGCCCAAGATGTATATGTTTACAGGTGCATGTATATTAAACATACAAACAGATACAATTTTTCACACATGCTAAACAAATTGTTTCTTATTTCAAAGGCTGCACGGGAACATGAAACTTATACTACGCTGATTTATTGCAGATTCATTATATTAAATAGTTACATAATAGTTATAAATTTCTAGGATCGCATCTAGGACTAATCACCATGGCACACCAGTGACACAAAAATGTCTCTGCTAGCCCATGACCGAGACACACTCAGACACAGCACAGTTAATTGGTCTGTGAGTCTAAAACCACTTGTCTGCTGGCAGATGCCATATCCAATTGGCAGAGGACATAAAAATCTACTGGTAGACACCATGGTTAATTGGCAGAGGTCATAATTTGTTGGCAGAGGACCTGGTGGTCTATTGGTCAAAGCCATGGTCTACTGATCTCATTTGTTGTTTTTGTTATTGTTTTGGGTTGCAAAAAAGAAGATGCTTGACCATGGTCTGCTGATTGAGGTCTGCCATGAGGCTTCCTCTTCTCCAAAGCTGACTCAGCAGAGCAACAACAACACCAGCACTAAAACTTGCCCCAACTGAAAACATGACCTCCAGATGACCTTACACTGCAAAGACAGAAAACAGACAGTGGCCAACGAGATCACACAGCCACAAAGGCAAGCAGACAGCGCACTAACAGCAACGAAGATAAAAAATCGACAAACAAATAACCGAGTGTCAGACAGTTGTTCTGGATGTGAAGTCTATGTGCAGACTCTGCGTGTGTGTCTGTGTGCATCCATAAGAGATAGACAGGTAGACAGACAGACAGACAGAGCATTGCATCATTTCCCCAATATCACAACATTGTATACCCTGCACAGTGCACACACACACATCCCCATACAATGTACCAGAATCGATAAAAATACACAATATCGTATATTCAAACAGAAGCTATTGTGTAAATATATATTGTTATATACAGACTCTTGTCACTCAATGTTTTATAAATGTCACCCAGTATAATGTAATTTTGTGCTTGCATGCATGTGTATGTGAATGAGGAGCAGAGGAGTGTGTATGTGTATGTTTGGCGAGGGGCCGTGGAGCAATGGTAACGAGCTGGCGTGAAGTGCAGCCCAACCGAGTTCAATACCGGAGTCAGGAAAAGTTCAACATCGGAGTCTACAAAGACGGCCCCTCAGGACGACTCATC
>JAQFXW010001539.1:0-14693 GCA_034693945.1 Dendrobaena attemsi | reverse complement strand
GAAGGGTGGCGATAGGAAAAGCTGCAATGAATGGTTTGGAAAAAATATGGAAGGACAAACACGTGAGCATAGACACGGAAAAAGATTGGTGAGGGTCTTGATCATACCAACAGTAATTTATGGCAGTGAGACGTGGAAAATGACTAAGAACAGGGAATAAGATTAATGCATGAGAATATCATGGACAGAGAAAAGAACTAATGAATGGGTGCGCATGGTGATTGGAATCGAGAAGGATGAGACGGTATAACAAATAGTGCTAAGAATAAAGTTGAGGTTCTTTGGACATGTTATGAGATCAGATGGATTTGAAAAGGAAATAATGCTGGCTTGTGGAGAGGGAAGGAGAAAACAAGGGAGACCAAGGAAAGAATGGATGAATGAGATACACGAAACAACAGGAATGAATTTGGAAGAACTAAGGGACGTGACATCAGAAAGAAAGAAATGGAGAAGCTTCATCATGACGGTCGCTTGAGTTCAAAGAACTTGACAGCAAAAGGTGTTTGAGTGCATATGACATTGTTGATAGTGTGCCAGTACTACATATCGCACAATTTGGTAATGCTGGTCTATACAGTGAAATCTAGAAGACGGGAAGATATAAATGTTGGATTTAGATAGAAGTCTGGGACCAGCCCTCAAGCGTCTCTGACTGCAATCTCAAAACCTGTGGGTTGTCTAAAGCCTTTGTTTTTTTAAGTCTTTGCAACATTGATTGGATAATAATTCGCTAATATTTTGACTACTTCATTGACGAATAGGAATGAAATTTACTACATAATGACTGATGTTAGAGGGCTTTGTACCTTTGAATACCATTGCTTTTACAAAAATAACGACTAAAGTTCGCATTACTGACTACCAATCTAAATAAAAAAGTTCAATTATATTTAACTAATTATAATGCCAGAGGCTGCATGTTTTATGTGTGCTGTCATTGTCGATAGCATCTTCTGTTATAGTGTTAAATGATAATCGCAGGAGTAGTCAACATTTATGTTTATTAGTGTAATAAAATATTTATGTTCATGACTTTAGCAACAACCGTCTTTGGATTCCATTAATGGTTATGAGAATCTGCTACCTTTGGATCAGCTACCATCTCTGGAGTCGCTACCACCTCTCGAGCAGCTGCCACCTTTCGAGCAATTAGACAATCTGCAAGCGTTGTTTCAGCCTAGAGGAGATTTTGAAGCACAAGAGTTGCAGATGGAAGCACAAGAGATGCAGATGGCAAGAACATCTGAGAGCATGCCACACTATTCAGCAGACATGGTAATTTTGCAGTTGAGGTGACTGTATAGTATCCTTAAAAAGAGCGAAACCTTTCCTAAGTTTCCTTGCATTTACTTCTGAAGTTTGTAATTATACATGTATTCCAGCTGTACGAATGTCGATGAAATAGTCGTTATTTAAATTTGCCTCTTCACTCTGTGTAGTTATAATTACAAATTCAGGAATTTAAACTAACTGATTTAAATACAAAGACAGAATTCAAATCTTTGGTTTGTGGTATAGTGATGCAGGTCTGCTGTATTGTAGTAAATTCATATGCTTTTCTTGATGCAGCCAAATTTAACATATGAATTTTTTTTAAACTTTTTGATGTGAAAGTATTGATGATACTTGCTATTAAGCGTAAAATTTGCCAAATAGTATAAATGTTTTGATGAATCCTAAAGTATACTTTGAATGAGCTAAGTTGTCTGCATCAGTAAATTGTTGGTGTTAACAGCTGAGCCGTCAGAACAGCTTTGAACAGACTTTGAACGATGTTCTTGGAATGCTTGATCTGCCTGAATACTTGCGAAACAATGCAACCGACTTTAGTCCTGAAAGTCTGATGCAGAATGTCTCTTTGGCCAACTTGAATTTTACTGATCCGCTTTCTCAAAGTAAGTTTATACCATCCACGTTTGTTTCTGTCTAGTCATATAGAACTTTTATTGTTCATTTTCTAGAAATTCCTGATTTAGAACTTTTTAGTTGATTGATGGAAACATGTTCATATTGAAGCTCTACTGTATTGTATAGCTGTTCTATTTGGACAAAGAGGAATAACTGAACAGGAATAACCTGTTAACGAAATACTATGTCTTTGCAATGTGTGCATTTTTTATGGAAGATTGCTACTTTTTACTGTTGCACAATTTGCATTTCTTAACCCTTAAACCGCCACATACTCACCCCAGACGCCAAATACTTTTTTGTTGCAATATACTTTGAAACATCACAACTCACTGAGAAACAGTGAAAATTTAACTCAAACCATGACATTTATTGACCCATACTTTACAATACTTGGTTTGTATACCAGACCCATTAGCATTGATATTCCTACAAAAGTTTCTGCAGCAGTTGATTTTCTGTTGGCTTCGACTATCCCATTGCTCCACACATGCCCTTTGTGCTAGCCCGAGATGTTAAATCTCTTAGTGTATGCAGGCATCGGGTTCGTACTCGGTACCGTGCAACCACACGGCCGACACGCTCCCAAAGTAGCTAACTGGGTTAGTGTCTGAGAAGACTCTTTAGAAATAATTGCATATACTTACATTGTACATAACTGTTGTGTTGTTCAATTATGGCTGTAGGTTACACAACCAGTTCCATGTCACTCTTTCCGGAGATTGACTTGAATGGGACGTACCCTGTAAACAGTTTACATATGCCGACTACCATGAACCTGTCATCCCTTGGTAGTCCATATCCGCAGACAAATGCCTCCTTCAGGAACATGAACCCCATTCCATCGCACCAGTTGGACACGTCAGGCATTGGTAATCTTCACGAAGCAACAAACGTTTCTGACCTCTCGCCATCAACAGTCGAGTCAATTTTTCGTCTTATTGACAACTTAAACCAAGGTACGTAAGACTGATTTATGCCATAAGTGAAACGTAGTGCTGTCATTCAACTTACAATTACTGTAATTTCCAGTAGTTTGTCTATGGACTTGTATATTAGTACGTCTGTAATGGGACGCAGTGGTGTAGCTGTATATTCTGAGCCTTGTAACCTGTTGGTTGCAGGTTCGAATCTGCCTCAAGCCACTGTGTACTGTGTAGTGACCTCGGACTGGTTGCTCACTCGTAATTTTCTGTTAGAACAGCAGTAGGAAACCATCATTTCACTCATCTTATCCCTGGGAAATAAAAAAGCCAATAGACCTGCTTTCAGGCAGTGAACTCTTTCTTCATCATACATATGTCATCATGTTGTGCTGAAACGGTAGAATAGACAATATTTCAGTGAATATTCCGTTTAACATTATGCTATAGTATGGTTGATAACTTGCTTTGTATGTAATCAAAGAGTTCCGGTTTGAGTATGCAGTGTAACTGCCCAGATAATTGTGCATTGCCTGTTTTTGACCAAAATTATTTGAAACCATTATAAGCTGGGGTGTAAGCACAAATGTGACACCGGGGCTCAAAGCCCGTCACTTGTCGGTTTTTTACATTTTTATTGAGTCATATTCTACAATAAATCTGCTTCAAAATACTTTTTACAGAATGAAAATATCTTTATTCTAACTGAAGTTATACTCGTTAGAAGCTTTAATTAGTAGAAGCACAACAATTGAGAAAATTAAATACAAAGTTTCTGAACGTTTGGTCATCAAAGTCCTTACTTGGTTGTATCTGCATAGGTGCAACAGTTAAATACAACTATCGAATAGTGTCTTGAAGCTATACTTAGAAAGCTGAGACACCACGCTATATGAAATAGTTCAGTCAGTGAATGAAAACAGTCATTTTAACCTTTAAAACATGTTTATTTTGCCATGTCTCTTAATGCAAATTTTGACACCAAAGATATTAAAATGCCAAGTTTTACCCTACTAAACATTGGAATTTAACATATTTAAGTAGATTTCGAAAGTAGACATATTTTTGATTTCAAATATGCCATAAAGCAAAATTTTTTATTTTTGACCCCATCACCTATTTTAGCTTGTAGCTCATTAACTAGAAACCGACAAGCGAAGGGTTTTGAGCCCTGCCATCACAAATGTTAACGTGGTGTGGTGTATCAAGGATCTTCAGATGCATATATTAAAGCACTTTTAAAAGCCTACTCTAAGGGCACTAATCATGTTTTGTTACATTGTATTATAGTAATTTCTTCTTTTGCAGTAGGACCTGTTGCTGTTGCCAACCATCAAAGTCTCCCAAGTGAAGAAGATATAACTTCCGTTCTCTCAACACTGGTGTCCCCTCCACTTCAGGTGAGAGAAATCTGTACTTTTATGTTTCTAACTGATGATTTTTGCAAGCTATATCAGTCTATTAAATCATTTATTTCAACAGAGATTTTCAACTCGATTTAGAAGCCAAGATTCGTTGTTACTGGGAACCATAGCTGTATGGTAGTTTGGACATTTATAGTCACGTAACCCCTTAAGTGGGAATGACTGTATGCAGGTTTGGCAACCAGCTCCTGGGCAATTAATGTAGCTGTATTGATCAACTTTGTGGGATGCGTTGTAACTTGTTGCAACTCGAGGTTCTTCACTTTGACAATTATTTTTTAGTTTTAATTACTGATTCAACAGTAAATAAATGCAGGATGCTCATAATGAGACTCAGAAACGTTTGATAAATTTTGTGCGAAATCCTCAAACATTGAAAAGAGCCTGAGAGATTTTGAGTTTGCGGATTATGGTGGCGTTTACGCAATATAATCAAATACCTTGTGTGCTGAAATTTTGCGTAACTCGAACAAAAATTCAGTAATGACAAAATTTTGCTGTAATTCTCTGTCTTTCTGAAATAAACTGATTTGCACTGCATTCATGTGATAGATGAATAAATGTGACTGGTTTTCAGTGGAGTCAAACTGTCTTGGACCAGTCTGACGGAGTGGATGAAGCAACTGGTGGAAAAGACGTCTCGGCATGTGAGGTGGATTTCGATAAGTACCAGTACAACTCGGATCCTCACTTCCGTTCGGAGTCACCGAATCTTGAGGTGAACTCGTCAGTTTCATCAAACGACACCAGCTTCAGATCATCTAAAGCACCGACTAAACACGTCTACCACAATCATACGTACGTTCTCCAGCCGGGCCAGGTGTCGAGGGAAGAGAGAGAGGAGGCGATAAAGCGAGAGAAGGAGCAGAAAGCCACTAGGTCTCGCGATGAGAAGAAGGCCAAGGAAATGAAGCTGCCATTTTCAATCGACGACATCATCAACACTCCTGTTGAAGAATTTACACACATGCTGTCCAAGCATTCACTCTCGGAGCCTCAGCATCAGCTGATACGCGACATCAGACGACGCGGCAAAAACAAGCAGGCTGCTCAGAACTGTCGCAAGCGCAAGCTGAGCGCAATTCAGACATTGGAGGAGCAGGTGGCTGTTCTCAACCGCGATCGTAGCGCACTCCTTCAGGAGCGCCGTTATCTTGATCGCGAGACGACACAGCTGAAAGATAAGTTTGTCCGTCTACAGACGGAACTTTTCAGGTCTTTGCGAGACGAGAATGGCCGGCCGTACAATCCGAACGACTATTCGCTGCAGCAGTTGCCAGACGGTAACGTCTTTCTGGTTCCCAAGAACAACAACACAGACCAGTCGCATGCCGAGAAGCCGGGCCGTAAGCGAAAACCAAAGAGGAAGGAGTAGGGATGCAGTTGAGGAGAGAGTGAAGATGGAGGTGCAGAAGTGCAAATCAACAGTTTTGAGCAGCTGGTCTTTCAATAAGTTTGGAGGCACTGTACAGCAATTATTCAAGGTAGACAATGTCTAATCTAGTGTGAAACTGTGCATATGTTTAAGAGATGACAGCATGGCCTAGATATGATTTCGGTCGTTTGCTTTATTGCGAGTGTAAAGCGTAACCCTTGCGTTCCACTGCATTGGATAACTCTGGTTAACATTGTTGCTTTCGTGCTGGGTTGTTCACAGTGTTCTACATTTGCAGTTTATATAGTAGTACTGGCTGTTGTAAAAGATCCCAAAGGGTGTTTCAAGTTTGGCGGTAGTCCTGTTTACATTCCAGTACAGAATCTAACTTCTGTGCTTGTTTCAAGACACCTACAATTATCCAGAATGTAGATTCCTACAGTCAGGCTTGCCATCATCTCGTGAAAACAAGTTCTCTCTGCTTGTTGCAGCTCGGTAGCTTAAGTTTTTCTAGGAGCAGATAGTTGATCTCGCAGCATTAACAACCGTCTTATTGACTGTCACATTAGCAAAAGCAAATGTCTGTTACTTTTATATAAGTATAAAATGACTCTGGTTGTTTCAAGTTTAATGTAGAATATATGCTGTGGAAGAGCACACAGATTGTCTGCACACTTTAAGACCGTAATGATCAAAATGCAGAGGTGTGTCTTTATAACTTAGCCTTTGGTGTTGCACTTTGTACATAACGGCACTCGGTGTGTCATAGAGAGATGTTGAATGATTATTTGATTAAGTAAAATATCAGATTGACGAGTGTTATTAACATTGAGCTTCTTAATTTGCTAGATATCGGGGAAATTAATAGTGGTTGTAAGAGTTTGTTGGCAATGGTGCAAACAACTGTTTGATAAAGTAATGTTCAACATCATTGGTCATCTTGGAAAAATGATCAGCTGCCTAGCTGTAAATGATAACACAAGGCTTTATGTTAACTTTGTCATGATTCTTCAGCTGACTTTTTTTTACTTTCGACCATTCTGGGTTTGTATAACTGGTGATGGAAGGGTTAGGCATCATACAGAATGAAGCATTGCTATATTTGGTGGCCTGGCATTTGTAATCGTAATTACAAATTCATGATCTGCCATGACATTCAGAATTTGGCATTACATGAACTAGGCTTACATGATAACCCAGGCTTCTGATTTCTGATGACAAACAGGATCACAAATTATTAATATTCTGGGCAGCCTAAACAACAATTATCCATGTACAGCTATTAACAGATTCTTGTGTTGTTGGCTTTTGAGTTGTTAATTTTGTTATTCAAGGAGAAACTGTACTAAATTTCCTATCACACATTCTGAAAAGATTATATAGATGTGTTAAGGGAATGATGTACGTACTATAGAGTTTGGATGGTGTGGCATAGTGATGGAAAAGTTTTAGGAAGTAAGTGCAACGGCCATTCCTGGCTTCAAGTGCATAATTACAGGTGCTGTAATCTATTTTGGGCATTTACCAAATGCCTTTTGTAACAAGTTCTGACTACTCAAAAGCATCATTACATTAAACATTTCTATTTTTTTAGTTTTGCATTGTTATGTGAATGAATTTTGCTTTGTAACATGAATGGATTGTACATGTATGATTAAATGTATTGCTTTTGCAGAGTTGCCACATTTGAATCAGATTCAAATGGCTACTGGTTATGCCATGAATGATTAAACTGGTTAGGCCATGAATGGATGTTTGTTAAATGGTTTATTGTCACCAAAAAAATTTAAATTATTGTGATAGGATTTGTAGTTTATTTTTTGTTGATGGTTGAAATAACCACTATGTTGGAACACAAGAACATTTACTCTTGTTTCACAGTTCTAATAAATCGGATTTTCAATTTCGTTTTTTTATTTATACCGATGTTACATTTAGCGTCTCCATTGCATAGATATTTAAATACATCAACAGACAAAATATAAAAATTAGATAGTGAAACAATCTGGGAAAATGTACGTTTTTGTTCAAAGTTTCATCAGAAACCAGCTTAAAATGAGAATGGGGTCACATAAACTTTGTATGACTATTCCTGCTATTTGATAATAAAATCCAGCAAAGTATGGGCAGGTGATAAGTACAAAGTCTTGCACATCAAAATACCTCTGGCGACAGAGCAAGGAGCTAGATTTTTAAATTTTTATGTGGAAATTCTTTTTATTGTTTTTGTGCTGCACACAAAATACAATGTACAAGACTAAAGCCAGTGTGCAGTGGTACAAACTTTTAAATTCTGATTATCTCGACCTTCTTAACGAACAGTTATATAGTTTGAATCCCAATATCTGTGTGAAATGACAAGATATTACACGTAGCTTGAAATTTGTTTAATAATGTAAATGTGGCAGTCATCTTCATAACGAAGACTTTGTACCTTTTCTTCAAGTCCACTACTATTTAGAGGCAGTTCCGACCACAGCAATTGTGAGTGAAGGATTTGCTCAAGCTGTCTACATGTGGCTTGTGTCTGAATTGAACCCGCAACCTTCGCACGCAAGGCGGCGAGTATCCCACTGCGCCACCACGCCCCATATATTGTGGAGACACGTGTTAGCTAGTCCATTTTTTGATTTATGCTTATGCATATTTAGTCCAAACTGCACACAATACATTTCACATTCCATACTTTGAATATAATACTAAATGCTGATAGTTGCATAATGTTGGTCAATGGTCATGCACCATTAGGTCGTAACTTAGAGATCACAAATACACAGTTGTGCAATTCATGTAATACATGCTAGCTACAAAATTCAATTTTGAAGAAAATCAACATTTCTGGCCCTGCATAATGTGTCATGGAAGTTAATTTATGTATTTTAATCAAATGCTCATGTCGGTAAGGTACATATCCGAGTCAGTAAACAAAGGTACAAAGTTCTGTAATGTTTCAACTAATGTTCAGCTTATATTTTTACCAACACTGTAAAGGCTCAACAATCGGCTAGCTTTAATAGTTACATTTGCTGGGCTTTCTTGTTAGGGCTTACCCAGGTTTAACTATTTAGATTCCTTTCATTGATGAGAAGACTTTTGGGTAGTTCTCAAACACAGCCTAAAACGGAAAGTTTGAAGTTCGTCAATTTAACCAACTATGATAGTTTATGAGAAAAACGTTTTTCAGGAACACCAACAAAGTCGCTGGCAAGTTGTGTGGGTAAAAGCTCTCGGAGTTGGTTTGCAAATGCACATACAAGAATCATGAAGAACACTAATTTTGCATAAATGCCATAAAGTGATTAAAGAATGATAGAAACATAACAGTTCTCAGACTCGACATGTTCTACAGTAGTTGAAGAAACAAGACAAACGTCTGTAACTGGGATGGCTGCACTGTACAGTGGACACGTATCACAGTTACAGTGTATTTATTTATTCACACATTTTTATACCTCCTTTCAAGTCTCGTACTACTCAGAGGCAGTCCCGACTACAGCCCGGAGGTGTGTCGGAGTTTACACGCCGAAGCGCCATGAGCAATTGCGAGTGAAGGACTTGCTCAAGGCCCTTACGTGGCAGGTGGGATTCGAACCTGCAACCCTTTAGCTGCAAGGCAGCGACCTTCACCACTACACTCCACACCCCACTATAAACCCAATTTATTCCTTTACCAAATCTCCTAAGGCAAAGTCAAATTATGTTCATGTTAGTAAATTCATAGAAGAATTGCTGCAGAGAGCTGAAGTTTAAAAGCCATATAGAATAGATCATCCAATGCAATAAAACATGTTTACGGATGCATACCTTGAAGAGATCCGTTGCCTGTTTAACGCTTGTGGTGTCACACATCTCTCGAATAGAATGCATGCTGAGCTGTGGACTTCCAATATCGATCGTCGGAATACCAAGCTGCGCTGACATTATCGGTCCTATTGTGCTGCCACACGGTGAATCATTGCGAACAGCAAAATCCTACGATCACAAAGTAAACGTAACAAATTTCGCGCCAAGACGACTTGTTTTGAATAATCAAAAAAGTCCCAACTTGCTAACTCATTTAAATCATCTGTCAAGACCCACAGATCACTTTTCATGTCGACCTTATTTGACCCAAGAAACGTCGTTCATTCATTGCTTTACGTACTTGTATATTCAATGACTGCACACAGAAAAAGAGTTCTAAATGAAGAGATAGTGCTGTAGCATAGCAAAGGCTGATCATGGGTGCTCTCATTGCTCTGCATAAATTAAGTGATTAATTTAAAAGTAATGTTTGCAAGTCATGTCATAAACTGACACAAGTCAATAACAGATCATATATTTCAATATTCGAGTATAAAATACAATGCATTTGTTTTTTAATATTGTTCTTCTAAAGTTCAGAAGTGCACACGACCATTAGACAGAACGTTGATGATGCTGAGCAATTGTGAGTGAAGGGCTTGCTCAAAGTCTCTAGTTAGAAATGCTTGGCACAAGGCTTGAACCCCATACTCTCCATGTTACCGGCCAAACACTCAGCACCACTTAATGCTCATAACCGATCACCAATCTATTCATTGCCAGCATTTCTGTTTAGTACAGATATAACCTATAAGGCCCTACTGAAATAAGCATTAGTGCCCTACTCTTTCAAATTAGAGATAAGGCCGTCTGTATATTTGCTCAAAGACAAAATTACAAAATATATCTTTTACAGAAATTACAGAAAGCCTTTCCCTTCTTGGAACTTCTCTGCTATCATGAATGAAGATTTTTGAAACCTTGCAGATCATTTCTTTCTCTAAGCACAAACTATTGCTGCAGAACGTAATTAGCTTTCTGTGGTTCAGAGTGTGAACTGATCGCAGTCCATGTGAATAGAAATGATAACAGCATGATACCTGCAAAGGAACTCCGGCCTTCTTTGCAATTTCACGCAAGATGGCTGTGGTTATTGATGTGGTAGCGTATCTCTGATTTGCATTAAACTTTACCACCACTCCCTAAAACAGCAAATAAGAAACCCTATAAGACTGTACTTACTAACTGGTAACTCTAACTGGTTCTATCACTCTAGGCTACCAACCAAGGTCCATGAATACCAAACTCCCCGTATAACTTTGTTAACACATTCAAAAGCATATATATATGTATATATATATGACATTGTATGTATATGAACAAGCAAACTTCACCACTATATAAACATTCACATAAGATTAGACAAGTTGCTTAATTGTCTGTGAGAAAGGCATGATGCCCGGGTGGCATGTCATGAATTTGGGCAGAGAACTCATCATATGCTGATATTATCTAAACAATAATTCTTTATGATCTAACTACATCTCGCTTAATGATGTAACCAATAATCAGTGTTACTGACGATAACGCTGTCGGAGCTCGAATAATTTTTTGCCAGCACCCACCATTGGGTAGTCTGCCGGAGCAAGGTCCTTTTCGAGAACGCCAATAATACACATCATTGGGCGATCGCAATTGAAATTCTATTCACTATTTGGCGCTTAAAGTCGCATTAAATATACCCAGTAGAGGGGTTGGTTAGTCTTATTTTCCGTTTTTTATTAGCTTTTAACTCAAACCGAAACTCCGAACGCAATATTATTGTTTCTATCGGAAGCAAACAAAAGAAGTCATTAGCATAGGATAGGGTCAATTGCACGGGATAGGGTAAGTATGTTTCTATATTACGATATAGATCGCGTTTCGAGTAAATAAGTAAGTATATTCTTTGAAATTGTATTCACTAGGTGGCGTCATAAATCGCATTAAATATAATATAAGAGGTCGTTGATTAAAATAGTCCGTAATTTTTTACGGGTTACAGCTAGTTAAACACATAATAGTTTAACGATCACTGCATGTTGTTTAAATCCCATCTCTTACACGAAAATATTCAAATATTCAATTCTGGATCAATGACAGCTATACAAACAAACCCCTTCGAATAAATTAGGTTACTAAGGTTAAAAACAATCGAGCAAATTAATGTCCGGATGACAGCGGCCTCTGTTATCATAAGCTGTCATTAAACTCAAAGAACACGTACAAATTACGTTACTCAATGAAATAATAAGCAAAAATCGCTCAAGAAATAATAAGTTAAACTAACTTTATGCAGAGCTGGTCTATGCTGTTCTTCATGTTTCTCTCTGAAAATTCATACCAAACAAGTAATTTCTTGCTGAATTAAACGTCAACTTGAATTTAAACACAGAAAAAATACACAATCATCAACTTATTCATCGGTTCATGACTTTGAAAATAAGAACAAAGACACAAATTTTCTTAAAAGATATGAAATTTGAATACAAAGAAAAAGCAGAAGAGCATGCAAACGAGTGCCAACACTTCCTTGCATATGAGCATTAAGTGGTTACAAACGAAGTTTCACTCCTAAGTAATTTTAACACCACTTAGATTAGCTATTAGCAAACATCCTGATACATAAATGCAATAACAGTGATTCAATTTCATAAATGCAGTGAGAAATTGTAACAACTATCCAACAGACATTTTCACAAGTAAACAACAAGGGAACATTTATCAAGCCGATTTTTATCAGGTAAATTATTACCATGACTTTAGATATTTTTTTCAACTCAAGACTCAACACCAAAATAGTCAATTCTATTCAAGCAATCTTCGGGATCTCGATCTAATTTCCCAATTTTTAGGTTTTGTCTCGGTGCACACTATCGGTTGAAGCCTTGTAAATCAATACCAACACGACAGAAATTATTAATATTAATAAAATATATTCATAAACAGGTTTCCTACCTATCTTTACTGGGAATACTACTGTTTCTGCACGGTGCCTTACACTTATCTTTTCTCAGAGGGTTCAATTCACTGGGAGAGGCGCTTTAGAAATCTATACCTGATGTGACTGAGCAAATGTTCTCTTATATAAATATACGCACTTGCACAGTAGCAGAAATCTAGCTAGAACTTCATTAAGACCACAAAATAAGTTTGCCCAGTGATTCAGATCAACTAACGAGTAGTTTGGATGGACAGCGTGTGCCATGTCGGCGCTTATCATCAGAGATCGAGGCATTGCTTCTTCAAACGCTGTTGGGTTATGCGGATCCGAAGCACAGATGCGACGAAGTATGTGCTCCTGCAGAGCGGAACCAGCGCCCTGAGCAGTCTGCGAACCAACCTGAAAGGAAAGAAATCAGAGATATAGTCAGGAAAAACATTCAAGGTCTCCATTGAATATGGTCGGATAATTTCACCCAAACATATAATTTCTCTTTTAGACAAGCAAAATATCCATTTAGAGCTGTGCCGGTGTGCTTAAAATCCATAAACCCTTAAATGCACCCACGAAATAAACAGTTAAGAAAACTGACAGCAGCTAAAACCAGTTGCAGCACTGAGCGAGTCAAACCTTTATCAGGCTACTTTGAAAAGTAAACTATTAGGAATGTCATCATAAATAGCAAAGCTAACTAATTAATCTGAAGACTACTCAAAATAATAAGACAAGAGACCAAATTGGCTTAGAAGCACTTTCTTCTGAAAGTGAATGTCAGTTAGAAATACATTCGTAGCTCATCAGTTATGTCTGTGAAACAAGTAATGCTTTCTGACTAATGCCTTCTGCTGAAAATATCATTAGTCTAAAGATTCAGTGTAATATAACATACTATAGCACTTGTGCGGTGATCAATGTCTTGTCATAACTCAATTCTACAAAACTCTACATACCCGATATACTCTTCATATCTACTGATAGCAGCTTCCAGTAATTTTTGACAACAGAACTGTTATCAAGCATTGGTGCAAAGTGCCTGCAGCACCTTCATAATGGTAGACTACTTCATTATTAGCCTTAACGGCAAGTATAATATATTCATCTATTCAATCTCGACTTGACAAAATGCAATATGTCACATTCAACCGTATTTGCAGTAGGTCTATATGGCTTAAGATTATGAATTACTTATTGGCCGTGGTTAAATAAATGGCAATGAAATCTACCTCTTCATTGTCAAACAGGCTGATCATACGGACGTTGTTATCCGAGGCAAGCGAATCATCTGCACATGACGCAATAAGTCCCTGTGAAAGAATATGAAATATGGCATGCCATGTAATCAAATCAGTTTATTACATTCAACATTTGGAAAAGAACAAAGAACAATTGCACATGAAGACAACAACAAAATCAAATAACAAACTTGTAAAATAGTCCAAACAATTAAGCAGTGAAACCTTAGCCCAAGTGGATAGTTATCCAATTGGATAAAAAGGGACATGAGGTCCCACTGAGTAGGACAATCCGAGTTTCACATAGAAGGAATAACTAATGTAATAAACTAATAAAACTAATCTAATAAAAAATTGTTTACAATCAGCACGGCAAAACAGTAAGTAACGTAACTAACTTAACTAACAATTCAAATGAACAGTAAATGGCAAGAAACATTCTTAGTTCTAACAGCAATCCACTGAATCAGGTACAGACAAGCCTTCGATAGCTGAACCTAGATTTAAGAACTCTATCCCCCATTGTTCATTCTGTCCAAGCTCTGATTGTATTGTATTGTATTTGTGAATTTATAAAGCGCTTCTCGCAGCATTTGCCCTTCAGAAGTGCTCCCAATGCGAAGACCGGAGAGAAGAGATAGGTTTTGAGCAAGATTCGAGGAAGACAGGCAATCAGTCGAGCAGCAGAGTTAAGTACAGATTGAAGTGGAGAAAGCCTAGACCTGTTACTTCTGTATACGGCGGGACTTTCGAAGCCGAAGCGAGGACTTGGTTTGACTATTGGTCTTCATCGCCAATACAAGACACTGACAGCCACTTTCTGGATAATACTTTCATATACATGAAACAATTCTCGTTTCTCTAAGTTGAACATTACCTGCGACTAGACCTACGTGTATTGCATTGTATTGTATTTGGGAATTTATAAAGCGCCTCTCACAGCATTTGCCCTTCAGAAGCGCTCCCAGTGCAAAGACCCCGAGAAAAGAGATAGGTTTTGAGATGAGAGAAAGATGTAGAAACACTTGCAGTGAGAAAGGTAGAGCGAAGACTAGGAGGAAG
>JAQFXW010001538.1:0-14693 GCA_034693945.1 Dendrobaena attemsi | reverse complement strand
TATCCTGGCATGCCCCACCTACAGCAGAACTTTTAACCCTCTCAATAAATCTATCAAAATGACAGCATTGTTGCCTCAACTCCATCACTGCTTGCACTCAAATAGTGCCAGTCTAAACCACACAAAATCGTTAAACAGAAACTATATAAAGACATAGTTGCCTGCTGTAGAGAGGTTGACCTCATCTGGAAATCTGTCCAGAGTTTGCGACAAAAACCCAATTTAAAAAATTCTCAATACATGTGTCTTGATGACTCAAATGTCTTGTGCTCCAAATTTAGCTTCTGATCCATATGTCAGTTTTAAACTTCAACTTTTCTTGGAAAATCTCTTTCTGTCAGCTTCAATTTTTTAAATGCAAAGTCATAGTAACTATGGGAACATGTCAACAAAAGGCACATAGAGTGTTTCCGTAGGTCGCGTTCAGAATACGCTCATATGTCCTACAGCAGACCTTGATACTGCAAAAGCCATAGAGAAGTGATCTCAAAATTAGAGCTTCTTAAGGAGAAAATACAATTGGGGGGGGGGCTATGGCATTTCCTAAAGAGCCATCCCACTCTGCCTATGCCACAGACGTCCTTCCATCCTGAGCCAAAGAAAAACAAGACAATGATCACAGGTAGGTTCAGTAAAAGATACAAAAATGGATTACACAACTGCATGGATTTAATTCAGAAGTACCGATAACCAACTAAAAAATCGGTATTTTGAGACTTGTTCAGCAAGAATTTAAGAATGGACACAACTATGGCCAAGTGTTGCAAGATACAATAAATGGGAACAATGCTGGCTTGGAGCATCAGTCTACACATTTATATGCAGCCTTTTCAATCTACCAAATCCATCTGACTGTTTGTTCAATGTCAATCATCACTAAACAAATACCACTACCGATGTCATCACATTCATAATCATAAGCCTTGCATTTTTCACACAGAATCCAAAAGAGCCCAATCAGATTATTATCAGTCTTTCACCGATCAAAACAGTCTAATGATTTGAACCAACCGACCGGTGCGAATTTGATTTCACAACCTCCGCCCAGAAGGATCCACAAAATGCCAACAGATTGAACAGAACAGCCTGCTTATCGTATAAAATATGAGCCAAGCACAAGGGTACCAGATACCTGATGCATCGCACCTGTGCTTCATGACAGAATCAAGTACAAACATCGTTTCATCATTCAAACCTATGCTTTCCCTGTAGGTCTGAAGGAAACAATGTTGAAGTACTTTCATAACGGCAAAGAATGCAACAAAAGAGCTAAGGAAACACTACAAGATATGGTGATTTACTGCCTAAAGCTCTGACTTAACGACCAAACTGGTTCGCATCATTATCTGGTGCTATTATCTATTATCTGCCCTATCTTGCATCAAAAACCAAAGTGCAAGGACATCGTCAGCTGTTGAGTCTTCTTTCCACTTACAAAAAAGCATTGCTCAGTTTTGCAGATACCTCTGAGATCACAAAGTTTGTAAATGTGACGTCTGAACACCACAATTGTGATGTTTCAACTTTGAAAGATACACTACCAGTTTACCACACAACATGTGCAAATGAAAATGTGACAAGCAGTTTACTTAGGTTTGGCAAGTTACTCAGCTAGAGTGATATTTTCGTATACAACTTGTGTAAAATTAACAATCATCCGGTGCCAGCCGAGTGCAGCCTAAACAATATGGCCAGCCCAGATTCGGTGAGAATAGAGAGCTCTGTCAACCAAAGGCAACTACTCCTGCTAAACAGCTAAAGTAAATAAGTACACAATATGCTAGCTATTGGTGCAAGATGCAACAGAAGGACCATGGACAATCAACCTAAAAGGTGAAATGTAGAATCTAGCTAAATAATGCATGTATATATAGCGCGAAATCATGACAGAAATGTAAGCACTTCATAAAGCGCCAAAATAAATCCTATCACATTAGCCACTCACTTTCCCTTCTGTTATTCATTTGAGAAGTATTTTGTGTAATGGTTGCATACTAACTTTCTGTCATGTTTATATTGTTATCAGAAGGAACTCTAAAAAGTAAATAAATGTTGTGCTTACTTATTTACTTTAGCCGAAGTAGATGGTTTTAGATGTCTCAATTATTTATTATCTCTCAGTCTGTGATGGCCATATTATTTAGGTTTGGCAAATTCGACCGTTCATTTTTACCAGACCCTGCATACCGTAGGTGAATGCGTACAATTTACAATCCTAATCCAAGATAATATGCACCTTACAAATTCAATTGTCAATGGTATTGTACCATTACAATAATTGTGCAAATTTTTAACTAAACATCACTCTTGAACTTTCGGGGGTTCAATCTGCGTTGCTGTGGTCTTTTACAAACGTCACCAGAACTTTCGGCACGGGTCAAGTAATGGAGAGGGTCTCGGATGAGCAGGCATCGAGAAGGGGTGTACACGCATGGGGTAACACAATGCCTTTATTTTATATTTATCGCTCATGATACTCACCCTCGATGGTCGATAAACCGTCCGGTTCGTTATCGCCATTGTCGTCCTGTTTCAGATTATCCGGCTTCATTTAGATGTCTGTCCACAGAATCATAATAAGAAATCCGACCAATTTCATCAGTAATAATAACCCCAAAAATCGTTCTGTTCTAACCCCTCTCTCTCTCTAAACGGAATCCATCTTGTCTTCTTCCGGCCACATTCATGAATATTCATCGCCAGTCAGCCTCGTTCTGGCTGTGCGGGAAATCTTTTTGTTTACCGTAGAGCACGCGCACCTGTTGATTTGATCATGGCGAACCGAACGTCAGGCCGATCCAGAATTATTTCACATCGTTGTGCACGATCAAGTATGAAGATTGCCGCCAATAACGTGTCGCGAGAAGCCAGTTTTCGTTAAGAAAACTTCTGAATGACCAATTTGCAGTTACAAAATAATAATGTATAAACTCAAAAGTATGGGAACTAGGAGAAAGAGGCTGTTTATCTATCCAGGCAGCATCCAAAGTGCACCATAAGAAACGGAGTTGCCTGGCGAACCAAAGCAGTTCTGTGAATCATGTAATTTTACCACGGTTGAAGTTACGCTTTGCTTTGGACGTACACTGCTACGGAAGCGACGTGCTAAAAAAATATAACCAGTCAAAATCAGAAAACAGAGGCCTAGGCCTACTCTTCGATCGAACGGCTAATCAAAGGCAGGCGGCCCTTAGCCTAACGTGTCCGCGTGGCAGTTTAATTTGTTGCTACCACCGAATCTAAGGATCAGTAGGTTAGCATGGTAGGCCTTGTGCAGCCGGATCTCGGCACTCTCCCTGTGTTGCCTCTCGGTCACACGCACGCACTCACACGCCCAGACATACACACACACATAAACACGCAAGCACATAAACGTCTTAGGATGGCTAAATCGTATGATTACTGAAGGATTCGGGCCGCCTACGTCCCACACGGCCGCCGCTTTGGTGTACACGGAGCCCAACCGTAGAGATGAGTGTACGGCGGCGGGACTCCGCCGCGTGCCGCCGGGTGCGGGGCCTTCGCAAAACCCAGATCTAGCAGACCAAGGAGCTTAGAGGAGCCCGCCTGCCCCGAGCGCCGCCATCTCGCGGCCATAAATCGTCCCGAAGACGGAAATCCGACTCCTCGTCCAAGGTCCGCCCTCATAACAATGGCGGATCGTGATTGGACGCCGCTCATGCCAATCACTGCGAGAATCTGGGAACGCCTTGCACCTGCCTCTTTCGATTATTAACTTATCCCGTCGAAAAGCAGAACTGGAGGAGTCGATGAGGGAGACTCACCAGATGATTGAGAGGGGAGCGTCGTCAGTGAGGGGTCAAAAGTTCGACACTAAAATCATCAAACTTTCAAACAGAACTTGCCTAATTGGGAGCTTTGATGAGATTTTTCGATATGCTACTACAGAAACAACTTACGATAAGCGCTAGCAAGGCTACTGATTACTCACTATTGTCATAAAAATTAATGAATAAGCTAATCAACCGTTTAATTATCGACGTGTAGGCCTAACGTGTGGAAATTAGTAGGCCCTAATTGCAATCTGGGTCTATGTAGGGCTAACACGTTTTGGAAGGCAATCGTCACAATAGCCTACCTGTTTAAAGACGATTCTAATTGGGATCACCAAATTCCCCACGGACCACCTTTTTAATAAAACTGGTACGCAGCGCTCACGAATAACTTGGAATAAGTTAGTAGGCCTATCCTGCACTTGGCTTTAGAAATTCTGGCTTAATAATACGATTAACTTTGTATCCTAAGCAGCAAACACTGGGCCAGATTGGGTAGGCCAAGAGCCACAATAAGCTAATGGACCTCTGCAACTGCCTGGGCCCAATAATCACAAGCAAAATTTCCACTGTCCAAGAGGGACAGCGGGTTTGAAGTGGACACTGGACACAATTACCCAGCGTACTTGACGGGTCTTGACCACCATTATCCGTAACCTGTATAAGCCTAGGCAAAGCCTACTTTTAATAATTTATTTATTTTATTTATTTATTTATTTACACATTTCTATACCGCCCCTTCAAATCTCCTACTACTCAGAAGCGGGTGGAAGGATTATGGAAGTGAATAGATTAAATTGTATTTGAATAATTATTATAGTGAACAGAAGTTGAAAAATACACAACCAGAGGCTTCTATCCCCCACCCCAAAAATGGGCTCACGGGCTTAATCCCTCTCCTCTCTCCCTCTTTGTGGCCGGTTTTCCCTCTGTTTTTCAGGGCCCAGATTGTCACAAGTGGCAAGTGATTAGATCAATCAATCAATATGGGCCTATCCTTTATTGTTCACTTATGACAAACAGTTATAAATAAATACACAAGTAGAATATAAATAGGAATTTATTATATAACACAAAATGCATTGTACACCTATACATAAAATGTTCTCAATTATAAACGTCGTTATAATCAATATTAACATTGTTCTTACTATTACTATTACACAAATTGGTTCAAGAAGAGTGTAACTGGGACTGGACTGCGAGTGTAGACTCTGAAACTTGTAAAAACTGTGATAGAAATGGAAAAAAACAATTTGTCCTGTTTTCCCCTGGGCGCTTGTTGTGCCCGCCTCGAATAGGGATAGAAACCTCTGTACTGTACGCAACATATGTCTTAGTCTCATAGATATAACCAGAGATCCCTTGTTTGAATGAACTTTGATTGCATCGAATTATATTTCTTGAAATGAACTCACAACTAATCACAATTCATACAGAAATTCCTCACACAATAAAGTCTACTATAGTTAAACTGAAGTGCTGTCTCTACACGGTGTAGGCTGGGCCGACTTAGGCTGGCAATCACCAGGTGCCTCAAACTTGTAAAAAAAACTTAAAGATTAATGCATGCATGACTTCCATGCACTCCAGCGCATTTGTTTTGCTAGGGGCCTGTGTAGGTCCTACTCTGCAAAAGTTCTGGCCCCAGAAAAGCACCCATTCTGCCCAAACATGAAGCGACAAACCAACAGACGCGATACCCTTCAACATTACAATTGAAAATCGATCTCCAGACAGTTCAAGCAGCAAGACTTGGCTCAAGACAATTAAAGCAGGTGGTAGCAATGCACACGAAATATAACTTAGTTTTCATTTCCACAGAAATGCAGCCACAGAAACCGCGCACAGCGATATAAACTCATCAGCAGAGAATAGACTAGAAATCCGAGCTAAAACGAAGCAGAACACATCGCCACACAAACAATTCCGTTCGAAGAAGCACATCAAAACGTCTGGAAGCCGTTCGTATTGTTCCACGCTCGTTGTAGATAGGTCGATGCGATGCTGATTGGAACGGCCTGAATGATCTGGTTACCTGGCGTCGTAGACTGAACTGCTTGAAGCTGAGCAAAATGTTGCCCCAGTTGACCTAGCTCAACGGTCGACCCGGCCATCGTATGGACCAGTGCGGCCGTTGCCGTTCCGCCCGACGTGTTAATTATGCAAGGCACCATAGTCTGGAATTCCGTGGATCCCTGACCGGAAATGCGGTACTCCCCGTAAGACTGCTGGAGTTCCGACATAGCCTGAGTGAGGAGATCCGCCTCCCCAAGTTCGATGGTCGTCGACGGTTGGAGTATCTGAATTTCGTTACCCCCATCGGCGATACATCGCGAGATCATCGCCGCAGACAGAATCTTCGGTTCGGTGAGCTCAACTTGACCTTCGAGGCCGACCGACATCAGGGTCTTGTGGTGTGGCCCGGAGACTCCCTTGTCGTGGTGCTTCTTGCGTTGGTGCTGCAGCATCTTAGCCTTGCTGGCGTACTGCTTGTGGCAGAAGGTGCACGGGTGAGGCACGGTCGTCACGTTTCCAACCGGCGCAGAGAAGGTCGGATTCGGCAGGCCAGGAAAGTCGGAGAAGTCCTTTTTGCGGGCGCTGGCCGGTAAGTCCGCACCCGGGTGGTTCTTGAGGATGTGCGCCTTGCGCTTTGAACTCGACTTGTAGACTTTCTCGCAGTACTGGCAGTAGTAATCACGCTGCGATCTGAGGATCGGAAGATTCAGTTCTGGGACCGACTCCATGCGCTGGTCGGGATGACGTTTGGCAAGATGGTTCACGAGCATGCCACGCCGCTTGAAGCCAAGAAGACAGTCGTGACACTTGTAGATGAAGCGCTGGTAGTCAGAAGGTGACACCTGGAAGAGATAAGACAGCAATTACAGACAACTAGTAGCAATGCTTTCACACTGTAAGAATACCAGTGCCCTACATAAACGTTGTTTGAACATGTTTGCCTCTAACATCAGGAAGTCTATTATTTGGAAAAAGTGTAAGCTCGTACATGTAGGTACATGGTAAATCCTCTGATGCGCTTGCCATGTCCAGAAACGCTCATCCAGATCACAGAGAGCTATATGACCTTGTACACAAGAGCGTATTAATACACCTGATATATAAGAGCATATTACATACATTATGCAAGCTTACAGCATTTGGCAGGTGCCGCTATAGCTAACCTCCACTACACTTGTTCAGGCTGCCTTCACTCCTATTTTTATGCCTTGCACTTTTGCAATGCAGTTAACTTCCGAGTTTCACTCGAAAGTCCATGCTTTGCACACGCTTAAGAACGGACCACTTCACTTCATACAAAGGTCAGATAGAATTTCTCCAACTTATCTATTTTGGATAACAATTGTGCTGGGCGTCTATGCAGTGTTCATTGAAACCTCTCCTGTCTGTCTTCACTTCTTGTGAGTCATTACACTGAGAAGTGAGCAGCGGAACGAATTGGGTCGAAACAAATAACTTCAACATGATCAAACAAAGCTCAACTCTCAATGATATAAGCAACTACTGACCTTTGGCACAAACTTATTAGCAGAAGATGCCCTCGCCTCCTTTGGCGTCGCGCTGACCTCGCGAGCCGGGTCGTGCATCCGCTTTGTGTGCTCGTGCAGTTTGTCTTTGCGCTTGAACTGGCGTCCACACGCATCGCACATGAACTCACGATGCGCCGAGTGGCGCAACCGATGCAGTTTGAGTTTGTCCGATCGTGGAAACATCTTGCCGCAATCCAGACACTGATGAACCTTCGCTGAATGGAAAGACCGCATGTGGTTGCGAATGCCGTGGTAACCGTCGAACATCCTGTGGCACTCGGGGCACTCGAACACCCCGGCAATGCGGTGCTTCTCGGCGTGCGTTCGCAGGACGTGTATCTGGTCGAAGCCTTCGTGGCAGAGCGGACATTCGTAGTACTTCTTGTCACTGTGAGTTTTCAGGTGACAGGCGAGAGCCGAGTTGTTCATGAATCGCTTCTTGCAAAACTGTTTCAATTTCAAAGCAAAAACAAATGTGTTGTACAATGTACATACCACGACATAAGATGTGTAAAATGTTAAAATTTGATCAAGTTTTGTCTAACATTCTAATAATGTCTATAACATTATTTAGTAGTTGTATCTAAGCATCTTTCTAAGCTTATTCAGAAGTGCTTTTACAAACAGCTTTACAAAAATAGTTGGCTCGATAGCAGCAAAGAAGTATTTTTGGCAAGCTAGTGAAAATAGTTAATTTGTCACTTGATCTTATCTAATCAATGTTATAGCACATCTGTCACTGTACGATAAACTAGATGCATCACATATAGTTCAGATTTAGAATATTGCTCCTTATATTCCATTGTCACTTAACGCACCATTGAACAAAGTTCAGAGAAATGTTTTCAAAGGAAGAGGTTCCAGCATATAAGGCATGTAAGTTTCATCATACCTGCAGACAGACAGAGTTATATTCATTGCCTTACCTCCACCGATCAAATGTATAATTGTATACATCACATTTATCCACCAGCGTACAGCCGTACACTTGTACTAAGAAGTACCTTACGTTTACCAACATTGTGCCTATGCATCTGTTGGTCCACTGCTGTGGAATGACCTTCCTCCATTGACTCTTTCTGTGATCTTAACTGGCAGTATTACTGTTTCTGCCCATCGTATAAAAACTTATCTTTTCTCACGGGGTCCAACGCACTGGGAGCGCCTCTGATTAGGTTGTACTGAAAGAGGCGCTTTATAAATCTATGAATAGAATAGAATAGTTACCATTAACGTCTGTAACTTGCCTGACACTGAAGTGGCTTCGTATTGTCGTCTGCGTGGCAGAGCATGTGCTTCTGGAGTCTCTCTTGAACCGTGAACGCCTTCCAGCAGTGGTTACACTTGTACGGTTTCGTTGGATTGATGAGTTGTCTCCGTCGAACCGTTGCATGCTGACTGGCGTGATCAAAGAGTTCCGTCTTTTCGTTGAAGACCAGCTTACAAACTGGACATTCTAACGGTCCCATGTCCAAGTTGACCAGTTGCTGACCATCTGTTAAAACAAAAAATAAAAAGGATAAAAACGAGAACCATATGTTATGTTGAGTCAATTATCATGAAGCGCAGGGGTTTCTATCTCCACGTAGCAACCAGGCTCAACAACTTCTTTTCCCCTATTTCAAGCAAAACTTGATCAATTTCACCTATTTGTGATTTTCCCCTATTTCAGGCAAAATGTGATACAAATTCTAAAAAGTCGATATCTCCCAAGTGATCTGCCTTGTCGCTCAGCTGACAAAGTTAACTGAATTATAATAATAATTTTAATAATTATCCATCCATCAAAGCCAGTAGTCAAACATTCAACTGATCTCAATCATCCGTCCAGCTGGCCAGAATTATTGTTCATCCGATCACCGTGACGCTACAGTCTCACATACCTTTGTCCTGCATCAGTAGCTGTGCTCCCATGGAACTGTCACCGAATCCAGCGTCCTCAGCTGCATGGGTCAGAGTATGAAGGTTCAGCATGACCTGGCTCTCAAAGGTCAGGTCACAGTGCGTGCACGGCAGGTCGTCCACCCCACCGGACACGAGTCCACGTGCGAGGCGTCTGTGTAGCACTCGAATCGACCGCTTGATTGGCTCCTTGTACTTCTTCATCCTGCACAGTTCAGAACGTCACCTTAGTTATACCTAGTATCTAAATAAATGAAACGTTTTCAACATGTTTTTTGGCCCAAAAATGAAACGCTAAGAAGGTTAACGGAGATGCTGTTGTTTATAGACAAACAAGCACGTCTCATTACATGCTTTAATTTGGAGTGCAATTACTGAATGACAGAGCATTTTTACAATAAGACTTTCAGAAAGACGTCCAGCAGTGTATGCTAAACTAGGAAGATTTCAGCCGAGAGATGAAGAGGACAAAGAGGACAATCACTCACCTGTTCAGGTAGAGCCTCGTCTTCTTTTTCTTCCACGACTGAAACGAACTGCTACCAGTCTCATCTGCAGAGTTCTATGAACATCAGGCAAAGAGGAAGATACGATGGGTTACGAAAATTGCTTATTGCTTGAAATAACTATACAACCCCATCAACAAGTAACAACAAGACTCTAATCTTAGTCAAGACGCTGAGAACACTGCTCGATAGGATCCAATGGTTTATTGCTAACATACCATAAAAGCAACATAAAAATAAATACCAAATGAGTAAACAAATACTGCATGTATTGAAAATTGAACATAGATTTATTGCATGTATTGAAAATTGAACATGAGATTTATTAAGATGGAAATTCTCTCAATTCCCAAAGCCCCAAATCCATTTATACAGCTACAATAGATTCACCAACCCAAGCAGGCGTAATTTTATACGTATGTGTATTATTGTCTCGTATTATTATATACTAGTAAATTCCGTTGGCAGCAAAAAAAACTTACAAGAGTCGACTGGTTTCACCTGACCCAACCTTTACTCTGTGTTTAATCCTGTATTATCTATGAGCCACTGCATTCAGTAATCGTGAGAGTTACAGATACAAATAAGATGAAAATATTAAAATAACTATGAAGTCTTATGTAATACATGTAGCAATTATATTATCATACAAAGAATATTGTTCGCAAAGAACATTGATCCAGGATCGACCAACCTCGTCATCTGCCTTTTCGTTATTCTTGTCAGACGTATGACCGAGCCGTCTCGAAGCTCGATAGCTCCGTTTTCGGGGTCTGCCTTGCGGGCGCTTTGCTGTAATTTCTGTGGTTTCTGCGTCTCCCACTGCATCATAGGCCGGTTCGTCATGCTCAGCGAGATGCTTCTGAAGCAGCGCGGAGGATCGAAACTTCTCCGTACATTCGTAACACGGCCAGTTCAACTCTGACTCTTCGATCACTGATGTCAACAAAAGAAAAGTTCTTCAAAACCATTGAGACAGACAAAGGAAATTGACTTAACTTAGTAAATTTCCTTCTATAGCAGTAGTTCTCACCCTTTATGGATTCGAGGACCACTTACGCATTTTGTGTCTCAGTCAAATAATAATGAATTTGAATCAATGTTTATGCAATGGTCTGTTTAGTATCTTATCATTATTCTTATGCTCAATATAGCCATACGAATGAAGACAATTTAAAAACTGTGAAACTTATCTTTTTGCAGAAATGTGATTACCTACTACAATCAATATCATTCTAGAGAATAACTGAGAATTTTATCAAGAACATAACTCTTTGTTACCTTTCTGATCACCAGGACTTGGCTCGTGAATTGATAAGCCAAGTCTCTCTGCATAATGAGCAGCATACCATACCTGCAATGAGACAGATTTAAAAGTGTCAGACTTTATTATTTTTTATTATTTTTTGGCAGTTCTGGTTCTCTTTCATGCAAATTGATGCTTGGTTTTCTATGATCTAGACAGAGATCCACACACGCTCAAACATCACCGACAGACACTGCCTAGGTACCTACAGTAAATCTTTCATTTCACACACAACTACTCATCACCATTGATTTTTGCCTTGTTCTAAAAAAAACAGTACCAGATGTAGACTAGGTGAGGCACTGACTTATAAAATTTGAGGAGGCCCTAACCCTTGTTAGTAGTGTCACTAGATTTCTCCAAAAACTAAAATCATTTTTAATGTTTTTGAGACTCTGTGGGTTGTGCAGCACAAAGTCGTAGCCTATTAGCTTAGACTTATGCCTGGCCCTGAAAACAATAACACAAGACGACAAGACCTTCAGTTCCTGTCGCGGTTCTATGTTCTTTATCGTTGAGTAGTAGATGTCACTGCCAAACTGATAAGCAACCACATTCTGCTCGGCAAAATTGGCCGCCGGACGAACAAACATCATCCAATTGCAACAGTTTTCGTCGACTGCGTCCAGATAACTGATGCTGTTCTCTCGTTCAACCTGATTATGGAAATTATATACAGCATCATCAACACACAAATAGAGTTAATGTATAAATCATAAATTGTGATGCTATAAAATGAATAGTGATCAAACGAGTCATGGCTAGGAATTGATTAGAAGTTAGATAAAGATATCTTTTGCAAGGAAACCATACAGAACTGAGATAATATTAATTATACAGCAAATTTACCGAGATTGCAAAGGTAATGCATTTAGCTACGTGTGCTTGTCAATTTCGAAACAGAACTGTCTCTCACAGAAGTTCTCACAGCACGAAAGAGGCTGCGAGAAAAGAAGTCTTAAGGCAATTGAGAAGAATAAAACTTGTACATGGGTTTGCATAAATAAGTAATTTATTAATAAAGATGCTGTACAAAAATGACTCACAACCAACAGAAGTGCTTTTGATGACAAGTTTTCAATGCCTCCAACCAAGTTGGCTAGAAAAGGACCAAACTGCGTCCTTTTCGGTAAAAGTTTCTTTGCAAAAACTCCCAGCTCTACATACACACACAAAGAAAGTCAATATTTTCCGACTAAGTTTGCAAAAGCACTAAAATGACTTAATCTCCATCCTATCCTTTGCTCTCTCTAATGGCATTATTCTTAAAACATTTCATGTTCTGTTAACCATGTTAAAACTTTACAACTACTTAACGCACTTCAGCATTAAGGCAGTTTTTTATTTTATTTATTTATTTACACATTTCTACACCGCCCATTCAAGTCCACTACTACTCAGAGGTAGTTCCGACTACAGCCCGAGGGAGTGTCAGAGTTTTCACGCTGAAGCGCCACGAGCAACTGTAGGTGATGGCCTTGCTCGAGGTCTCTACGCGGTGGATCAGGTCTGAATCGAACCCACGACCCCTCGGACGCAAGGCATCGACTATTCCATTGCTCCACACACGCCCTTTGTGCTAGCCTGAGATGTTAAATCTCTGAGTGTCGGCAAACATCGGGTTCGTACTCGGTACCATGCAAACACACGGCCGACATGCTCCCAATGTAGCTAACTGGGCTAGTTATCTTCATATTAATTGTTTGCTAACTTTAACCATAATAAATAGTGGAATTCTATTCTATTCATATTCTATTCATAGATTTATAAAGCGCCTCTTTCAGTACAACCTAATCAGAGGCGCTCCCAGTGCCTTGGATAATTAATGTACGTATGCATACATCTATCTGGACATAGGTCAGAAAAATTATTAGAGTTGGAATTGACCTGCCAGGCCATTGGCATTCGCTTCTCCAAGACGGAAGATTTGAAGAACAGAGGGCAGACTCGACCATGCACGAGACTGGACGACTTTGTCACCGACTGGAACCAGTTTGTGTTTCTGACACTCGCCCATGTACGACGCCTGGCAGTCTTCACACCCTACAGAACACAATAAACCATCATCACATGATACGTAACCAACAGACAGCAACATAATATACGTGGGTGTATGGGCAGAGAGTACTGACATTGTTGCAACCTCTCACCATGGGATTCGTGTACATGGGGTGTGGTGGCGTAGTGGGATAGTCACCGCATTGTGTCCGAAGGGTCGCGGGTTCAATTCAGACCCAGGCTACATGTAAACTCCGACCCACCTAAAGGCTGTAGTCCAGACCACCTTTGAGTAGTAGTGGACTTGAAGGGGCAGTATAGAAATGTGTGGAAAGAAGAAAAAAATAAGTACAATTAGAATGTGTGCAATAAATGTAACATACTTACTGCCATGTCTAGGGCATAATTAATTATAATTAATAATAATAAGTAAGTATACCTAATATCAATGCCATCGTCTGTAAGCCTTTAGTGCAAATTCCTCAAGTCAAAGATGTCAGTTCGAGTTTGAAAGAGTGTAAGAGTACACAGTTATAAACGTATACATGTAAAAATAGTCATGAATACTAAATTACAATAGTTACCCATTTATATAGGGACATATTTTCCCCTCTCTACCATCTACCTCAGCTTCCCTCTTTCATTACACTCAAAAACTTGTGGAAGATGTATGCAACTGACAGCAAGTAATAGAACGAAAACGAAAACTCTGAAAGCACATGTAACTGCAATTTCTCCAATGCTAATGACTTTGGGATTTGCTACTATCCACGCAAATGTTCTTTTACTAATTATAGCAATAATTCTAAAGAAAATATCTCACACAGTCTCAACCAATCATCCCAATACGTTACATGAGACAGGAGATTTTCCATAAGCAAAGAGACAAAAGCATAAATGTAGCGTGTAGTACATAGTTCAAAAGTGCTGTAAGGCTTTGAGACGTAGACGACTTTTGGTGCTGGTGATGGCGACCTATCGCGTTGTGCAAGTCTTTCAGATTTTCTTACCTAGAGACGACACAAAAAAAGATTTCCAATACTCACCAGAAATAGATGGATTGCACTAAAACTACATTGAAGTCTAACTCGAATTTCATTATATCAGTATCTTGGACAGGCTGTAATGTTAGAATGATTCAGAATATTTGTTTAAAGAAAATAACAGCAAAGAATCGACCCTGAAATGTATGTCAGTATAATGGATAAAACGTCGGCCAAAAAATATATAAAAGATCTAAGATCAAGTCCCATTAGCTCCCAATCGTAGACTCAAACATCCAGCTGGCATTGTAAATGAGGAACTTCAACGTGTCTGCTCCAACTCAGCAGTGTTGGGAGTGCCTCTGTGTAGTAGTAGTGCACTTGACGAGGCGCTTTAGAAATCTTCAAATGATTGAATGAATGGGCTTAAAAACGGTCAAAGAAACAAGACTTCCATTCACATTCAATATTAAAAATTAGGGAATGACCGGTATCCGGTAGGGATCCGGATCCGGGCCGGATATAGGGTATCCGGCAGTATCCGGATTTGCAAATACTTGGGTCCAAATATTTCACACATCCAAATATCAAGAAATGTATAATTATTAATCATTTCACGCATCGAAATCCTTGTCGAGATCGACTTCTTCCGTTAT